>JAVJIF010020691.1:0-75218 GCA_038442645.1 Agave tequilana
AACAAACTACCAATTATGCTTTTATATAATCTTTTGTCTACACTCTTATTTTTGGTCATCCTTGTCAAGCTTAGTTGTGGTAGTCATGGGAGTGTTGCAAATTTTTGAGTCTTCAAGGCCAAACTTCTTGATGAGTTCCTTAGTGTACTTGACTTGACTAATGAAGATCCCATCACTCCTTTGCTTGATTTGGAGTCCAAGAAAATAGTTCAATTCACCCATCAAAGACATCTTAAATTCATGTTGCATACATGATTCAAACTCCTTGCAAAGTAATTCATTAGTAGAACCAAAGATTATATCATCAACATATATTTGTACAATAAGAATGTCACTACCAATATGTTTAGTAAATAATGTGGTGTCTACTTTGTCCTTAACAAAATCATTTGATATAAGAAAAGTAGAAAGTCTTTCATACCAAGCTCTTGGAGCTTGTTTTAAATCATACAATGCTTTATCTAGTTTGAAAACAAAATTTGTATGTATAAGATTAATAAAACCGGGAGCTTGTTCAACATATACTTCTTCTTCAATAAAACCATTTAAAAATGCACTTTTACATCCATTTGAAAAAGTTTGAAATTTTTATAGGATACGTAAGCTAGTGTGATCCGTATGGCCTCTACGAAAGATCACCTAGAGGGGGGGTGAATAGGTGATTATGCTAATCTAGTCAATTCAATGCGGAATTAAAAACTAATTAGCAATTTCAACAAGAGATGCAAACAACCAAGCCAAGCATATAAGTATGTATGAGCAATATGAATAGATGCAAAGCACAAAGTAAAGAGAGAGAGAGTAAGAGTCAATGAACAAGCGCAAACACCAAGATATGTTCGAGGTTCGAGCACCCAGCTCTACATCCCCGCCTTCACCCAGAAGGATTTTAAGTCCTCTAGCTTGTCCACAAAGGACTCCCACAAAGGGAACCTCCACCGAGGATTTGGGCAATCACAATACAAGGAGTACCCAACTCCTCTCCTTACAAACACAACCTCCTCCTTGAGGCACAACTCCAAGCCAACACAATCACCTCACAACCCGAGGGATTAGCACAAAGCCAAGCAAGGATCACCTCACAACTTGAGGGATACAAACCACTTGCACAAACAACCTCCTCAACCCCAGAGGGAAAGCACAAAGCAAAGTGTAGAGGGTTTACAACTTGGTGGTTCAACAACAACCATAAACAATCTCTTTTCTCACACACAAAGATCCTATAGAGAAGATAGTAGATTATTGCTCAAGTGTGGAGAAAACCAAGGGATTTGAAACCAGCAACTCAAAGAAAATCTTTGGGAAATAATAGAAAATGAAGATAGTGAAGTTCAAACAAAAGCTTTTCCCAAAATCCCTTTTCTTTGATTTTTCAAACCCTAATAAAAACACCAAAAAGATTGTTCAATTTGAATCCAAAAACTTCTTTTAATTTTTGTGAAAACACCAGAGAGTAGGGAAAAATTCGCACAAAAAATCTTTGAGAAAAACTCTTGCAAATGGGGTATTTATAGGCAATCTGGAAACTAGCCGTTGGCAGCAGATTTTGCAAAATAACCCTGTCGGTCGACCGGTCTGGTCGACCGCCCAACGGTCACTTTTTGCCCGTTGGCAGCTACCGGTCGACCGCCCCGGTCGACCGAAAAACAAACAGAGAGCTCTGCTCTCAGACCGGTCGACCGGTCCGGTCGACCGTCCAGAGGCTCCAGACGTGCACAAAATTGTGCACGTCGGTCGACCTGCCCGGTCGACCGACCCAGCCCTAGTCGACTAGTCAGGCTACTAGTCGACTTGGTTGAAGCCAGGAAAAAAAAAGGTTAAAAACATATTCAAAAATTCTTTTATCATTTCTAAAAATCACCAAAAATAGTTTTATCATTTTGCATTGATATATAAACATGTGGTAAAAAGTTTAACCCAAATATCAATCAATATGAACTATTTTTGTGTCTTATCATTTTTACCAAAACCCGAAAACTGTATTTTCTAAAAACTTGAATTTTGAATAGAAAATACGTTTTGTCCAAAACTCTTCCAAATACAAAACATGATATCTAAACACTTTGAAGCATGATGCATATGGATAGAATCCAATATACATGAAACAACTATATATTCATGTTTTTGTCATTTAATTCCAAAATATGTTTTGTCAAAAATACCAAAACATAAAACACATGATAATGGGTCAAAACTAAGTTTGTCTAGGAAATTAAAGCATGCATGTATATAGAACAAATCATATATACATTAAACCATGTAAACTTGTTTTGATCTATATATTCATGAAACCAAGATCGGTTAAACCTAAAACCGAAAAAACCAAAAACCAATATTCAAAACATGAAACGTGTGTGTTGTGAACTTGAGCATTATCATACTATTCTAATCTTTACAATTTGGATCTAAACACAAAACTAAACTATGGTACCGAAGTCTTCTTGTAGAGCGCAATCTCCAAGCCGACTCGATCCAAAACTCCTTGATCCATCGAGCAAGTGCTATATGTGATCTTTGACGCTCGGGCTCTTGAATCAACTTGTGAAAGATGTGTGGAAGCTTTCACCAACTAATAACTTGATTAATGATCTGAAACTAAACTCACAAGATTATTAGTACACATAACTACATGAGTTAATCATCATCAAAACTAGAGTGAAAGGCCTTTGGGCCAACAATCTCCCCCTTTTTGATGATGACAAAACTCATGGAGTTATATATGCATGGTCTAAAGTTAAGCTTCAAAGAAGCTCCCCCTTAACTCATGCATAAACAAATAAACATAATGAATGTGCAATGAAGGCTCTTAAACATGAAACATGAAACATGCATATCTATGCATAAACAATAAAGGGTTCTAGATACCAATGAAATGTTCAATTACAAAACATGCCTCTAGATACCAATTCCAATGAATATTTAAAATAAAACATGCTCTAGACACCATTACACTCTAGATACCAATTACAAAACATCCATCACAAAACATGCTTTAGATACCAATTAAAAATTAAACTAAATTAAACTTAATATATGCAAAACAAAAACATGCATATATAAACCCAAATTCTTCTCCCCCTTTTTGTCAATCATCAACAAAGGGGTAAAAACTAAAACAAAACAAAATCTTCTCTCTTTTTAATACAAAGAGTCAATCTTCAATAAGGGGTAAAAGCAAAGCCAAATCAATTGAAAAATCAATAAATATTTCTCCCCCTTTTTGTTCGAAACAATGAATCAATAAAAAAATAAGATTTTCCTTTTTGTCTAAAACAAGAAACAAAGTCAATTAGAGGTACCAATTTAAAATATGTCAAAGAATAGCATCTTGATACCATTGAAAGGAAACAAAAAAATGATAACAATTTTAAGCAAAAACACATGAAACATCTTGATATCAATTGAAAATAAACATAATAAATCTTGAATGTCTAAACACAAATGTTTTGATACCAATTGTAAATTATTTTCATTTTAAACATATGATACCAATTTGAAATTTTTAATCATAAAGTAAGGGAGTGGGAATCAAATACCAATTGAGAAATCACCAATTGAAAGACAAAATCAGATTTTCTCCCCCTTTATGAAATACAAACTAAAACAATGTGTAGGCTTGATACCAATTTAAAATTAATCAATTAAAACAAAATTGAAGCTCAAGCACTAGCATAAACAAGATCTTGTGCTTAAAGATATAGGGATATAATAAGCACAATAGAATATATATATGTATGAAAAATAGATACCAATAGAAATTGATATTCTTGGAATGAAGCATACATACATACAAACACATATGAGTATACAAGAAATGTCAAGATCGATACCAATTGAAAGGATTCAATGATACCAATTAAAATAACAATAATATCAAATGTATATCTCATATAACTATACCTCCCAATCATGGTTCAAGTTTTAAATGATTTTCAATATAAGGCATACATGAACATGATCTCCCATCCATCCTCCCATAAATGGTAGGGGTTTTTAAAAATAGGTTTGAAAATAAGCTTTGTTTGAAAATCTCTACCATAGTGAAGAATACGAACTAGTTATAGGAAAAACTTTTAAAAACTAGTACGAAATCCTTCAAGTAAGGAATAAAACAAAATTGTTTTTCATGAAACACATGTAAATCACATGATCACTAAACACTCAAAATCCATAAAGCTCATATCATAGTCTCATGAAAACAAATCATGAGTAAACTAATAAAGTGAGTGTACAAGTATAATGTGACACATATCAACATGAAAATATTCAATTAAGCTCATATGAAATTCCTTGAAAACATGAAAACTTAAAAAACTAGATTTTCATTACCAAAAGAAATTCATCTAAGATGTGAAATCACCAATTGAAATCATCTTAAAAACAAGAGATTCATCCAAACGATTTAAACTTCAAGGCATATGTGTGTCATGTACAAACTAAAGTATACATACATATCCTAAACACAATGAGTCCACAAAAGTATATGCATGAAGGCATGTGACTCAAGGATGTATATGTATAAATGATAGTTTGGACAAGATGGACATATACAAGAAGTTAAACTAATAAACACGAAATTAAGAAAAATTAAATTTTCACCAAAACTAATTTCATTTCAAGGTATATGTATAAATTGCCAACACAATAAGTGTACATACATATCCCTAAACACAATTGAGTCCATATATATAGATTTGCATGAAAGGCAAATGACTCAAAGGGTATACATGTATATCTTAAGGTTTGGCAAAATAAACATATACATGAAATGAAAACTCATGCACATAAACAAATCCAAAAATAGGAATACAAGTTTAAAATGCATGAATCATCAAAACTAGGCTATACTAACACATTTAATGGGTACAAATAAGCATCCAAGCACAAACATATATAAAAATTTATTTGTGTCCCACTACATGTGCAAGTATAAATTCTAGTCTTAATGAAAACTAACATCTAAACAAGTAATCAAATCATTAAGCATAAAACGGGATATAAGTCAACATGAAAGACCATGAAGAACATCCACATACTATTAGAATCAAGAAATACATAATAGCCTATAATCATCAAACATGTGGCAAAATTAGAATCATACAACACTATTACAACACAAGTTATTTATCAAAACATGAATCATTAAACAAAAAGTCATAGTCAAACATGTGATTAGCATGACAAAGACATGTGCAATAGATCTATGATTAACATGATAGCTAAAACATAAAGAGAACACAAAATATGGGTCCATGTTAAACATGGGTGTCTCAACAACTAATCATGTAAAGCATAAGTCTAATAAACATGGCAAACATCATACTAATCATGAAACAATAAAACATGAATCATAAACATCCAAATGGTCATAATGCATATGCATGTGCATTAGATCTAGGGCATACATGTTAGTTTAAATAAGGTGAGAACACTAAATATAGATCCATATAAAACATGGGTGCTCAAGTAACTAAACATGTATAGCACTATTCCAATAAGCATGGCATAAGCATAATGAATAATAACCATGACATGCTATAAATTGGTGAACATGAAAGACAAGCATAATAAAAACGGGAGTTAGAGAATGATACCAAACCGATGAAGGTGCATCTCTAGTTCTCCAAACCACGGTGGTCCTCCCACCAAATCTCCTTGAGAGTGAAGCATCCAAATGGTTCTCTTTAGGCACGGAACGCATCCACTCCAAGGCACCAATACTCTCACGTTTTGCGAGAGCTCCAACCTACATCAAAAAGTATAGAGGTGGTCTTTGGTACCCATTTCTTTGTGGGTCCACGGGGGTTAGTATCCTTTCTAACCCAAACAAGATTTGTTGCTAAATTTTCATGATAGATACGATAATAACAAAATCTAGCAAGATGGCCTTTTCGGCCACAATGTGTACATGTGTACACATGAGCATACGTGCGATGGAGGTGACCGTGGAAAGCATGTGTATGCCGTGAAGGGTGTGCATGCAAAGATGGACCTTGTTTCTTGCAAACCAAGGTTTCCAAACGTGAATGATTCAAGGTGCATTGGCTCAAAGTGGAGCCCAAACATTCAACACTTTTCTTCAAAACATTTATATCATTTTCAATGGAGGAAGATAAAGTGGAGCATGCAATAGGTGTGCTATAAGAAGAAGAAGCTATACTAGCATGGCACACATGAGAATCAATTTCAATTTTTAAAGATTCATTTTTCTTCAAAACCAAATCCAATTCTTTTGTAATAGAATCAATTTTATTTTTCAAAACAAGGTTATCTTTTAAAACAAAATCCAATTTAGAAGATAAAACCTCATTGTGCTTCACAACATCATCACAATCATTTTGTTTTTCAAAATCTCAATCTCATCAAGGGCAAGGTCTAGTTGAGATCTTAGTGAGTCACGTTCACTAGTGATCTCTTCCTTTTCATGCAAAACCAATTCAAAATTAGAACATAAATCTTTTATTTCATTTTTCAAAACAAGGTTGTCCTCTTTCAAAAGATTGTGTTTTTCCAATAAATTTTTAAGCTTTTGAGCAAGTTCCAAATTTAAAGTTTGAACTTCAAAACAACCATGACAATAGGAACTAGAGCTATCATCTAATTGAGTGTCCGATTGTACCTCAAGGGAGTTTTTCCCTTGGACCATGAAGCAATGCTCTTCGGACTTTTCTCTCTTAGATCTCCTTATCTTATTGATAATCCTTGGAAGCTCGGAAGACGTCAATAAGCTCCAAACTGCAAAAGCCGAATCATAATGATTAAACACCGTAAAAGATGTTCACCTAGAGATGCTCTAAGTGTTCTAAGTGCTAATGCATTTGCCTTTTTATGCTTGCTACTATTGGGGAATGATTCCATAGTGGAGGCTTGATAAACTAGATGTCCTAGTCTTTTCAAATGGCTACTCATATTGGCCTTCCAAGCATCAAGTCTAATATGGTCAAACATAGGAGGGCTATCCATGAGAGCAAACTAAATGAGTGCAAATGAACAATGCAAATGAAGATTAGCAAACCAAGATCTCACTCCTAGGTGGTTAAACCTAAATATCAGGAGCACTAGCTCTGATACCAATTGAAAGATCACCTAGAGGGGGGGTGAATAGGTGATTATGCTAATCTAGTCAACTCAATGCGGAATTAAAAACTAATTAGCAATTTCAACAAGAGATGCACACAACCAAGCCAAGCATATAAGTATGTATAAGCAATATGAATAGATGCAAGGCACAAAGTAAAGAGAGAGAGAGAGAGTAAGAGTCAATGACAAGCGCAAACACCAAGATATGTTTCGAGATTCGAGCACCCAGCTCTACATCCCCGCCTTCACCCAGAAGGATTTTAAGCCCACTAGCTTGTCCACAAAGGACTCCCACAAAGGGAACCTCCATCGAGGATTTGGGGCAATCACAATACAAGGAGTACCCAACTCCTCTCCTTACAAACACAACCTCCTCCTTGAGGCACAACTCCAAGCCAACAAACAATCACCTCACAACCCGAGGGATTAGCACAAAGCCAAGCAAGGATCACCTCACAACTTGAGGATACAAACCACTTGCACAAACACCTCCTCAACCCAAGAGGGAAAAGCACAAAGCAAAGTGTAGAGGGTTTACAACTTGGTGGTTCAACAACAACCACAAACAATCTCTTTTCCCACACACAAAGATCCTATAGAGAAGATAGTAGATTATTGCTCAAGTGTGGAGAAAACCAAGGGATTTGAAACCAGCAACTCAAAGAAAATCTTTGGGAAATAATAGAAAATGAAGATAGTGAAGTTCAAACAAAAGCTTTTCCCAAAATCCCTTTTCTTTGATTTTTCAAACCCTAATAAAAACACCAAAAAGATTGTTCAATTTGAATCCAAAAACTTCTTTTAATTTCTGTGAAAACACCAGAGAGTAGGGAAAAATTCGCACAAAAAATCTTTGAGAAAAACTCTTGCAAATGGGGTATTTATAGGCAAATCTGGAAACTAGCCGTTGGCAGCAGATTTTGCCAAAATAACCCTGCCGGTCGATCGGTCCGGTCGACCGCCCAACGGTCACTTTTTGCCCGTTGGCAGCTACCGGTCGACCGCCCCGGTCGACCGAAACAAACAGAGAGCTCTGCTCTCAGACCGGTCGACCGGTCCGGTCGACCATCCCAGAGGCTCCAGACGTGCACAAAATTGTGCACGTCGGTCGACCTGCCCGGTCGACCGACCTCAGCCCTAGTCGACTAGTCAGGCTACTAGTCAACTTGGTTGAAGCCAAGAAAAAAAATAGGTTAAAACATATTCAAAAATTCTTTTTATCATTTCTAAAAATCACCAAAAATAGTTTTATCATTTTGCATTGATATATAAACATGTGGTAAAAAGTTTAGCCCAATATCAATCAATATGAACTATTTTTGTGTCTTATCATTTTTACCAAAAACCGAAAACTGTATTTTCTAAAAACTTGAATTTTGAATAGAAAATACGTTTTGTCCAAAACTCTTCCAAATACAAAAACATGATATCTAAACACTTTGAAGCATGATGCATATGGATAGAAATCCAATATACATGAAACTACTATATATTCATGTTTTTGTCATTTAATTCCAAAATATGTTTTGTCAAAAATACCAAAACATAAAACACATGAATAAGTGGGTCAAAACTAAGTTTGTCTAGGAAATTAAAGCATGCATGTATATAGAACAAATCATATATACATTAAACCATGTAAACTTGTTTTGATCTATATATTCATGAAAACCAAGATCGGTTAAACCTAAAACCGAAAAACCAAAAACCAATATTCAAAACATGAAACGTGTGTGTTGTGAACTTGAGCATTATCATACTATTCTAATCTTTACAATTTGGATCTAAACATAAAACTAAACTATGGTACCGAAGTCTTCTTGTAGAGCGCAATCTCCAAGCCGACTCGATCCAAAACTCCTTGATCCATCGAGCAAGTGCTATATGTGATCTTTGACGCTCGGGCTCTTGAATCAACTTGTGAAAGATGTGTGGAAGCTTTCACCAACTAATAACTTGATTAATGATCTGAAACTAAACTCACAAGATTATTAGTACACATAACTACATGAGTTAATCATCATCAAAACTAGAGTGAAAGGCCTTTGGGCCAACATTCTAGCCAGTGTAAAGGTCTCCTCAAAGTCGATTCCTTCAACCTGGGTGTAATCTTGGGCCACTAACCTAGCCTTATTCCTAACAACATTTCCTGACTCATCCAACTTGTTCCTAAAAATTCACTTAGTACCAATTATTGGTCTATCATGGGGTCTAGGAACAAGATGCCCAAACTTGATTGCGCTCAAATTGATTTAGCTCTTCTTGTATAGCAAGCAACCAATATGAGTCACCCTCGGCTTCGAGGATGTTTTTGGTTCAATATGAGATATGAATGCATAATGCCCACACAAATCATGGAGTTTGGAGAGAGTGGTTACCCCTTTTGATACATCACCTATGATGAGATCTTTGGAATGATTTGTGGCGTACCTCCAATCTTTAGGAAGTGGCTGTGCTGGTTCCACTTCATCCTTTTGAACTTCACCATTAGGTTCTTGCTTGTCTTCTTGGATGGGTGAGTCCTTCAAGGATATTTTCTCCATGTCCTCACCTAAAGAATCAATCTCTATAACATTCTTAACAAATACATTAGATTCCTCAAATTTAACATGCATAAATTCTTCAATAGTAAGAGATGATTTATTGAACACTCTATATGCTTTGCTAGTACTAAAATATCCAACAAAATTTGCTTCAAAAGCCTTAGCATCAAATTTGGGCGCCCAAATTATCTTTGGTGTTCAAAACAAAACATTTGCATCCAAAAACTCTAAAATACGAAACATTTGGTTTTCTCAGATGATAGATTTCAAAGAAGTTTTGGAAGTATTTTTACATAAGTAAATTTGGTTCGATATATAGCATGCGGAGTCACGGCCTCGGCCCATAAGTAGTGAGAGAGCCTGTATTCACTTATCATGATCCTAGCCATTTCTTGAAGAGTTCTATTCTTCCGTTCAACTACTCCATTTTGTTGTAGAGTTCTAGGATATTACAATTCATGCTTAATTCCATTTTCATTGCAATAAGTCATTAAGAGTTGGTTGACAAACTCACCACCTCTATCACTTCTTATGCGTAAAATCGAAAATCCTTTTTCTTTTTCAACCCTTTTTCGAAAAATCTTAAAATGCGAAAAAGTTTGATCTTTATGCTCCAAAAAGAAAATCTATGTAAAACGAGAAAAATCATCAACTAAAACCAAAACATATCTATTTTCATTTAAACTTTTAGTTTTAGTTGGTCCAAAAAGATCCATGTGGATCAATTCTAATGGCCTAGATGTCATGATATCCTTAACTGATTTGAAAGAGGATTTGGTTTGTTTCCCAAGTTGGCACGTATCACAAATGCGATCCTTTTCAAACTTCAAATAAGACATACCCTTCACCGATTCCTTAGAATTGATTCTAGAAAGATGATCAAAAGAAGCATAGCCTAATCTTCTATGCCATAACCATGAAATCTCATCAAAAGCATTTAAACATTTTGTAGTGCAATCCAAATTAAGCATATCAATAATGTAGACATTATTTTCACGAAATTCAGTGAGAATACATTCATTGGTTTTACAATCAAAAATTTTGCAAGAAGATTCGTCAAAAATAACTTTGAGACCACGATCACATAGTTGACTAATACTAAGTAAATTATGTTTAAGCCCATCAACAAGAACTACATTTTCAATTAAAGGAGATGTACCAATCTTGATGTTACCAATACCGATGATGGTGCCCTTGGAGTCATCTCCGAAGGTGACGGTGCCACCTTAAACGTACCTCGATAGGGTTGCAAATTATTGATGTCCCATGTCATATGCCTTGAGCAACTACTATCAAGGTACCATCGCTCCTTACGTCTTGGAGTCTTGGTGTGTATCTATATCAAATAATTTAAAGGTTGATTTTGGTACCCATATTTTCTTGGGTCCTAATACTTTAGTGTTTCGAACCCAAACATGATTATCCATACTATTTATATGATCATAACAAAATTTGGCTAAATGACCATTCCGGCCACAATAAGTACATTTATAAATTCTTCCATATTTAATAGCAGAATGAGCATGTGATTTATGAACATGTGATTTGTGAGTAAGGTAATGTTTTATTATGATTGACATGTGATGTGTTGGCATGATGAACATGTGGAGTTTTAGAATGAGATGGTTTATCAAGTTTAACATATGGAGTATGCATGTGTTTCTTTGAAAACATTTCTTCTAATTTAGCATTGTTAAAAGCACATTCTTTTAAAACATTTTCCAAATCATTTATTCTAGTGTTTAACATAAAAATCTCATTTTCATCAATTTTAGGATATTTAGCTTTGCATGCAACTCTACAGGCATCAAAATCTCTTTGTGTTGAAATAATAGTGGAAGATAATTCATTCTTTTCTTTTGAAGTAATAGTAATTTAATTTTTAAGCATTTCATTTTCCTTTTTCAATCTTAAACAATCTTCCTTCTTAGAATCAAAACTTTCTGAAAGTTTAATGAAAGCTTGTAATAACACTTCTTTACTTATTTCACTACCATCATAAGATGGTTCGGAAGATACCTTAGGTGTGTTTGCCATGAACACATGTTAGCCGTGTCAATTTCATCCTCGGATTCACTTTTCGAATCCCAAGTAGCTTTGAATGCCTTCTTTACAAATGGCTTCTTTTTCTTTATGGAGGAAGATATCTTGTTTTTAAAATCTGGACATTCGGCCATGATGTGTCCAGGTTTCTGACAGTTGTAGCATATGATTTTCTTCTCCTCCTTCCCTTCCCATCGCCTTCTATGGTTGAGCTTTTTCTTATAGTACATTCTTTTTACATTTCGCACAAGAAGAGATAGCTTTTTATCATCTTCTTCATCTTCTTCATCATCGTAGATGGTAGAGGTAGGCTTGAAAGCAATAAACTTTTTCTTTGAGGCGCCACTTCTTCTCTAGCATTTTTCTCCATCTCATGAGTCTTAAGTTACCAATAAGACTTATGAGCTCCATCTCGTCTTTATCGTTCAATTCCTTTAAGGTGGTAGCTTTGATTTCCCATGATGAAGGAAGTGCACGAATCACCTTACGCACCTTTTGGTCATTGTTGATTTCATCACCTAGAGAAGTAAGAGCATTTGTGATTTTAGTAAACTTAGTAATCATATCATCAATATATTCATTTTCTTGCATTCTAAAACAATCATATTGAGAATGTAAGAGATCAATTTTAGCTCTCTTGACTTATGATATTCCCTCATGAGTGACCAATAAGTGTTGCCAAATCTCATAGGCAGACTTGCAATGGATAACTCGTGTTAAATCATCCTCATTTAATGCTAAAAGCAAGGCATTTTGAGCCTTCGAATTTGCATAACTTCCTTGGAGGTAAGATCGGACCAAATGTCCGCCTCACCTACGGGTTCACTATAGGGCTTGGTGAAAGACTTAGCAACTCGGCTACCTAGAGATTGCAAAAATATGTTCATCCTAACTTTCCATATGGGAAAGTTTAGTCCATCAAATTTAGGAGGGGTCTTAATGTTATCGGCCATCTTTACTAGTGTATAAATGACATTATGAAAATAGTGATTAGCAATTTATAGGATCTCTCTAAGGATGTAAAGCCAAAAACAAGAGTCCTAGCTCTGATACCAACTGAAATCACCTAGAGGGGGGTGAATAGGTGAAAATCCTAATAAATGCACAATTTAAAAATTGAGATGATGCAACGATCACTCAAAGCAAGATTAGAAGCCGATACCCCGTGAAGGGCTCTGAACTCCTTCCTCGTGATTTCTCTAAATAAGAGTTTGAGGTGTGCAATGCAATCTTGTTGTGAGAGTATAGATCGACAATATGAGAATGAATGAATAGAGAGTAAGAAACACAAGTAAACCAATCGCAAACACAGAGATTTGTTTCCAGGTTCGAGCACCCAGCTCTACGTCTCCGCCTTCACCCAGAAGGATTTTCGATCCACTAGAATTTTCACAAAGGATTACAATAGCTAGGGAGTACCCAACTCCTCAATCACACTCCTCTAGTCCAGAGGTAGTGTAGCCACAAATACAATAATTACTTGGTGATCAAAAGACCACAAACTCTCTTTTGAAAAACTTTTCTTTACAAAACCCTAGAGAATAATATGTAAGTTTGAAACTCAAGGTTTGTAAGTGAAAACTAAAACAAAGTAGAAGAGAGATTTGATTCAAAACTTCAGAGAAAAATCAGAGATTAGAGCACAAAAACTGAGAGTAAAAACTTCTTTCAAGAATACTCAAACTTTGATTTCTTTGCAAATGTTGTTGTAATTCTTCTCAACCCCAACCACCCCTATTTATAGGATTTTGGTAGGGATTAAAGGGTAAATGATTATTTTGACTAATCTGGAAGAATATGACAAAAAACCAGCCTAAAATCACGTTTTAAGATTAAAATCACGTTTTAAAACATGTTTAAAAACTAGCCGTTTGGCAGAAAAATCACTCACGGACGACTGGTTTTCAAATTATCTGACCGTTGGCTGACTCCGGTCGACTGCCCGGTGACCGTCCCAAACCGAGAGTTTGGGTCAGTCAGTCGGTCGACCGCTCGGTCGACCGTCATGGCGCCCGACCGACCGGGGAACGTGCACACATGCACACCCCATGGGTCAGAACTGCGGTCGACCGCGCGGTCGACCATTCTGACCTGTATAGAGTCGGTCGACCGCAACAGGTCAAAATTGAAATCTTAGTTAGAAATGATTTGAAGATATGTTTATATTTAAAAGGATTTTCGTAAAGGTTCTGTAAAATACAATAGGTTAAGTATATGCATACTGAAATAGTACTACAAAGTATTTCAAACAAAAGTCAAAAATAATCTTTTGAAAACACGTGCAATTTTGTGTGTAGGGCATTTAGAGCTTCAATACTATATACTATTCTTTAATAAACTAACAACATAAAGTTCTATAGGAAGGCATCTCTAAACTGCGTTGCTTAGCTAGAGTCTCCTCTCCTATGAGTGAGTCTTCTTGCGCCATCAACCTTGCAACATGCTTTAGAACGCTTGAGCCATTAAGACTAGTACAAACCTGAAATTCATTCTAGAAACTCTATTAGTACCAAATAGCTTTTATATGATTTGTTATCATCAAAACGCATAAAATGGAGAGTGTAACCTTTGGGCCAACACTCTTTCTTATTTACATGTTACAATCCCCCATATGAATAGGATCATGCATGATCCTATCATGAAAATTATTCCCTTTATATGACCAATCTTGGAAAATCATCACTGAGTCATTATGGTCTATACCTTGGTCCAATAATAGAATATGATTTTGTGGAAAGGATGATTTGGGCTCTGAAATGAAAGGTTCAAGAACTAATACTACTTGGGAAAAAAAAACTTTGGGTTCGAGAGTCGATTTTGGTTCAAGAGTTGTGTTCAAATCAAAGAATTGAAATTTACATTATTTTTCCATCAATGAAATGTGACTTCCCAAAATAGGTGGCTCAATTTTAAAATCTATGGGTACAGGAATCAATGTTGGATCGGGAAATGAGTCCAAATTGGGTAAGAATACCTGAGTCAATATAGATTCAAAATTGAAATTGAATCACAAAGTTGTGGATCGGGTCACATTCATATTCAAGTTCAATTTTCTTGAAATGAAAACTTGTCAATTTGTTAATGGGTTGATATTGGTCAAGTTCAATATGTTGTGAGAAGATTGAATCTTGGTTAAAGTCTCCAAGACACCATGATACTTGGTTCCTATCAATATGGCTGGGCAATTGGGAATGGTCCAAATATGTTAGGTAGAGTTTTCTCATTCCTATCATTTACTGTGTTGATTAAATGACTCATTAGTGCTTCTAACCTACTTTAAGATTGATTCATGTTTTTCAAGTCAATAGGTTCTTCTTGTTGTGGTGGAACTTGGAAAATGGAGTAAGGATCATGCCCCTCCTCAGCACGCTACACCCCTGCCATTGATTGATTACATAACTTTGATAGGTGTGCAATGCACTGAATTGGATCATGGTCTCAGGGCGAGTACCACGTTCTGCAATATCTATTGCATTGGACGTGGATCCAACGTAATATTATGGGTATCGACCACACGACATCATTCAGCAGACCTTTCCTATAAATCATTCACAGCCTTATGACGAGACAACACATAGTCTGTCCGAACACTATATTTTTGCAGTAGCTCATTGGAAACTCTCAACGCATAAGGGGTGCTAAATACTCTCTACCCATTATGGTGACCCATCTGTGCAGAAACTTTCTGCCGGACGAGGAATTTTCTGAGTATGATCGAGTATTAGTCACCCAGAACGCATTACTAGTGTGTACAATAGCTATTTGCACGCGATCTGGACACCTACCAACCAGCTCGAGGATGGTGCTGCTGAGTCATCATTCAGAGGAACAAATAGATGAGGAGGATGAGCCTCACTTTTGGCAGCAGGCACCCCCTACAGAGTCCACTGCATTCATGTCCTCCATCTGAAAGGGCATGAAAAAGATTTTTAGGGGCTAGATCAGGCTTAGGAGACAGCTAAAGGACCAGAACACTAGACTAGAGCGCATTAAGGATACACTTAGGCGTTCATGCTCGGCTGGCACTAGCACTTCGGCCGGACAAAGTAGGCGGGGAGGTGTTATCATTCCTTATACCTGTTTATTACATTTGCATTCATATATCATCCATTGAGGACAGTACATTAGATAGGTGTGGGAGAAGGGTACTAACATAGGGTTCTTTGTTCATTTCTTTTTCATTTTAGGTTATTTTTCAGTATTTCTTTTTTCTTCCTTTTTCCATTAAAAAAAGAAAAATTTCTTGAGTAGTAGAGTTTTTGATAGTCTTTTGTAAAAATACGAAATAGTTATAAGGATTAAGGAAACTCAAGCTAAAAATTCTTTACTTTAGTCTAAATAAAAGAATATTGGTTGGATTGATAGTTTAGGAGGAATTAAGAAAATATCTCACTTCTTTATTTTTGTCTAATAAATATGTATTGGCTATACACACACTCTTAGAATTTATAGACAAGACTCTAAGTGCCACACCAGAAAAAAATGTATATATATATATATAAAGAGAAAAATGTATATCAGCCCGCGGGCTGAGAGTTCTCTCTCAGCCTGCGGTGACGTGGCTCAATTTGTCACCTCACTGACTTGCGGCCCGCTTTTAGGTAGAAGTTAAATTATCAAATACCCCTTATGATAACTTTTCCTTATTGTTTATTATTATTTTTCCCCCCTTTTATTTTTGCCGCTCTTTTCAGATCAATTTTTTCAGCCTGCGATAAAATTTTACTTTATAGTTTAATTTTTTTGTATATAATGTAGTCAGGGTCTTTGGTCGCATTGTACATTTAAACTGCGACCTTAGTCAAAGTCTTTGGTCGCAGTGTACATGGTTAAATGCGACCAAGGTCGCAGTGTTGTTATTGATAAAGATGGCCAGGAACTGCAATCTAGGGTTGCATTACATGGACTGCGACTTTGGTCGCAGTACGTTAAGTAATTAATTTTTTTGTATATAATGTAGTCAGAGTCTTTGGTCGCATTGTACATTTAAACTGCGACCTTAGTCAAAGTCTTTTGGTCGCAGTGTACATGGTTAAATGCGACCAAGGTCGCAGTGTTGTTATTGATAAAGATGGCCAGCAATTGCAATCTAGGGTTGCATTACATGGACTGCGACTTTGGTCGCAGTACGTTAAGTAAGTGTTGTTTTATTAAGTGTTATTTTTGGATTAAGTCATTTTTTGAATCTAAATGAAAAATGAAAAGTTGTCTGTTGTCTGATGCGACTTGGAGTCACTCCGTGAGACGCGACCTATCATAAAGATTTTATGAGATCTTTTAACGTCAAGTCTACTTTGACGAACCCCGCACCATTCGTTGTTTCCCGAAGCGGTTGTCCACGCGTCGGCTCTTCATTGGGTTTAGGCGTTAATGTCTTTTAATGCCAAACCGGCGCTGGCGGTTGGAGACCATTAATGCCAACGATTCTGATTAATGAACCATTAATTATGGTTATTATGGGCTGCCTATAAATAGGACTCACCCTCTCCCTTTAACAGCCCATAATTAGACTGTTTTCTTTCGAGAGCAATTGCTCTGAGAATTTTCGCCTTCTTCAGAGTCTCTAACAGGGGCCTGCCTCCATGGATGAAGATGACCCTACGGACGAACTTGATCGATGTTCGTCCACAAGGGAAGAAGTCATAGACCTCATCGTCCACAAGGGAAGAAGTCATGGTCCTCGTCGTTCACAAGGGAAGAAGTCATGATCCCTGACGAGGACTTAAGCCTCACCGAGATCTGCTCTGACTTGATGCACCAGTCAAGCTTGCTGGTAACGGATGGTCAAAGTGGGTATGGCGGCGGGGGATGTGGTGGATATAGTGGTGGGTAGCATTCCCTGTGAGGTCTAAAAACCTCCTCTCTTACCCCAGAAGTGACATCGAGGAAACTCCATGCTCACTGGATAACCTTCTGGTGAAGAGATGTTCATCAACGAAAGATCGTATCCCGGCACTTTGGAGGGTCAGTTGGAATCGAAGGATTCTGCTGCCACCAGACCTCAAGAAGAAGATTGCTCTTAGTCAACAAGGGCTCTTTTGATGTTTAGTCTTCTTGGATACTTTGATGTTTAGTCTTCTTTGTACTGCTATATTGTAACACTCAATCTTATTGTATAACAAAGCGTTTTGTATCATTTTCACATGCCTGAAGATAAATGTCTGGACATAAATAAAAGACCTCAATAACACCACTGCTCTTAGTCAACAAGGGATCTTTTTGATGTTTAGTCTTCTTTGTACTGCTATATTGTAACACTCAATCTTATTGTATAAGAGATCGTTTTTGTATCATTTGCACATGCCTGGAGATAAATGCCTGGACATAAATAAAAAGCATATTTGTTTTTTTAATAAACTACGAACTTGGTCGCAGCCATGCATTGCAAACTAAACAACTATGACCATAGATGACACTGCGACCAAGGTCGCATAAGATATATTGCAAACAGTAACTACTGCGACCAGGGTCGACACTGTGACCAAAGACTGCGACTAAGCAACTGCTGCGGTGACGTGTCACCTCGTCGCAGTGTTGTTGTTTACCTCGTCGCAGTATTGTTGTTGATTAAGACTAAAGACCAGCAATAGCGACCAAGATTGCAGATTATTTTTTTAAGACTGCGGCCATCAACTGCGACCAATGTCGCAGTGTTGTTGTTGATTATTTATAAAGACCACCAACTGCGACCAAGGTCGCAGTGATGTTGTTGATTAAGAGTAAAGACCAGCAATTGCGACCAAGGTCGCTGTGTATTTTATTAAGACTAAACACCAACAACTGCGATCAAGGTCGCAGTTTATTTTATTAAGACTACGGTCGTTTATTTTATTAAGACTACGGTCAGAAACTGCGACCCAGGTAGCAGTGTTGTTGTTGATTAAGACTAAAGTCCAGCAACTGCGACCAAGGTCGAAGTGTATTTATTAAGTCTGCGTCTAGGAACTGCAACCAATGTCGCAACCTTTCATTTTAAAAATTTATAAGGGTGAAGTAATATAATTATTAACTGCGTCCATGGTCGCAGTATATTCGTTTAGCGTAAAATTTTTAAAATGAAGGTTTATAACAATTGTACAGCATTTTTCAACCAAGACATAGTAGTAAAAAATGTAATTCACACAATTAACTTTAGAAAACAGATTTATATATATTTAAAAAAAAAACAAAATACAATTTTTAAACTTCTAATCCTCGTCATCACCATCGTAATGAGAAAGAAGTTTGCGACTTTGGTCGCAGTACTGAAGGAGGTCGCATTGCTATACGATAGCATGTTTCCTCCGGTATTCTTTATTCTGTATTAAGTATGCGACCATGGAATATTTTTTTTACTTTTCAATGCTAGAAGTCGCCGTCGTCATATAAAAGGGGTATTTTTGTCAATTTGTTTCACGATTGTTTAGGCGGGATTTTTTTGATTTTTTTGGCGCCCACACTCTGCGACCGATGTGTGGCATATATTCAGCCACGTCCCGCAGGCTGAGAAACTCTCTCAGCCTGTACAGTAAGCCCTAAAGAGAAAAATGTAAATATATATATAGTTATAAACCCGATTATTAAGCTAGATAATTCTGCCTCAAGAAGTATGATTATTCACGCCTAAAGAAAATAAACCTTAGTTTCGTGACCTAGTTTTCTTGAGTATTTAACCTGAGGTGTGTTTTCTCACCTGGTGCCCTAGAACCGCCAGGTTTGGGAGTCATCGGTTAAAACTCGTTACACAAATAAATTAGAAAGCCTATGAAAATTAAAAGCAAAAATGGTACATAAATAAACACTAATAAATTTTGTGGCATTAGAGTTTGAGTTGAAAAAATTCCAAGAAAATCACACTTCACACAATGCATATTAATTAAGGCTAAGTAAAAGAATGAGTTTGACGTACAAAATTCCTCTTGAATTTAAATAAAAACCATATTCTTCCCTGAAGATCAAAGTATGGGAAAGACTAATAAGGGTTAGACCTAATGCTTATAATTATTTAGCTTTTTTTACTAAAGAGATTAAAAAGCATTTTTCTATTTTAAGAAGGATTTCCCAAAAATAACTAACATTTTCATTTTTTTCTTAGATTTTGTGGGTGCAATCTGCTAAAAACCCTCCAGAGAAAAAATTTCCCCTCTAGGGGAAACTTAGATTTTTAAAGGCTTGTTGCACATGCTCAGTGCAATGACGTCAACTGCGAAAGTGGTGTAATAAATTTAATTAGCCCAGCTTTTTGGTTTTCTGTTTTGCTCAGTGATTGCACACATTTATTGCATTATTATTTATTATATTTTTGCATTTATCATGTAATAAATCTGCTAAATTCCTTGTCTTAAATGTCTATTTTGCAGAAGATAATCATGGGGAGAAAGAGGATAAAATCAAATAAATATCAGTTAAATTCAGATTTAACTAGATCTATTTGGTTAGAGGAGGATGATCCCAAATCTAGTTGGTTAAATTTAGTTTTTGGTGAATCAAGTGGCTAAAGCTAAAGATCAACTAAGGATAACATCAAATATAGAGTCCAATCCAAAGGGATAAATGGATAGAGAGAAGATCAATAGATGAGATGAAGCAATTTTGACTCAGATTATGACTGGATACATTTTAGTATTTGAATCATAACTTTCACCAAAATTAAAATCTGATGATTCAAGATGTTCTAAAAGGAAGACTTAACGATCTACAACTTTTAAGTTGATCACTATTTCTAATTCTATCATTTGACAAGTTATATTAAGCAATCAACGCGCCAACAAGTTGCAGATCAGAACTAAATATTCACATCAAATCAAGTTTGGAGATAGGGGGAGGATTCGGATTCAGAAATAGCTAGCTTTTCCTATCTTCATACTCTTCTACCCTCTGTATTTCTCTTATAAATACTTACAATCTCAAAGGCAAATGGGAACGACCAAGCAGAGATAGATTTTAGGCCTGTTTTTCATTCATTGTAGTGTAGGTTTTTATTTTTATTTTATGCAATTTTTATTTCTTTGTAAGCATAGGATAGACTGAGATTCATCTAAGTAAGAGAGAGAGACTTATGTTGAGAGTGACACCGATGTAACCACCTCCTTTCTTCCATCGTTTCTGCAAGCAATAAAAGGTAACTTTTTAATGTTCATCTTTACTTTCATTTTCTTTTTCTTCTTTCTACTTTTCCTCTTTTGGTTTTGATGAGTATTCAAGTGAATCTAGAAGCATTAGTATAGCAATGTTTGTGTGAGTGCCACCGATATTTCATGATGATGTTCTCCTCCTCAAGATTTCGTATCAATTCATTCTTATTCGTCTTGATGATGTAATGCGAATGGGGACTAGGCTCGATCTTATGAATTATGCGCTGATCGCCTCCGTAGCAAGGTAAAACAAGCAAGGTTTTCAGATAAGTCATCAACCAAAGGAGGTAAGTTTTTCTTTTAGGTCTTCTTTTCTTTTAAATTTAGTGTAAATTATCAACACCACAATCTTCCAAATCTCTTTCACTCCTTTTCAATTTCTTTATACATATCCACTTTCATTTTCTCCACCTTCTCTATCTACCACTTTCTTCCTAACTTAACTTTAACTCTTTTTTATTTTCTTTCAAAGAACTAAAAGAAGATCTTTAACCATTCTTTGTAACTTAAAAGAGTACTTGCTAAAAAAGCTTCCATCGCTAGTCCCTCCTTGTGGATCACGACCTGCATAGCCACTTACTATAGCGGTAGTATTGAGTACTTGCACACTCTTTATTCTAAGTTCTGAAATTATGTATTCTTGTGTGCAGGTAAAAACTCAATCAAGTTTTGGCGCCGTTGCCGGGAAAGGACGGTAAGTAATGCTCTTTTTAGATTTAAATTTTTGGTTAACTTTCTTCTTTATTCTAGGTGTACAGGTTTAACAAGAAAATTTTTGTTGTAGTGGACATATAAGTGGCCCTGGACTCTACTCTAAAAAGCAGAGCCCAGAAGCCCTCAGATTTGCAACATTCTAGTGGTAATTTGAGTGAACTGGTAACCTGTATTTTTATAGGTTACCTGAATTACAAAGCTAAAATTATGTACTATTTATTTTCTTATTTGTCTCACTGTACATATTTTCTAATCTCAATAGTAAAATGACGTTTGTTAAATGCTAAAAACGGTTTAGACTTTGCATTTAGGCAGGTGTCTGACTCGTTTACATTTTACATTACTGTTGAAGAGTGCTGGAGTAAAAGGTACATATGCATAGCATATAATTTAGTAAACATTCTTGGATGATATTTGCTTGTGAATGTTACTTTTCTATATCTTGCACACTTTGCACAATCAATCTTAAGGGCTTGTCCTATAAACAAGATAAGGTGGGGAAGTCATTACCCTCCCTTAGCCCACAAACCATCTCCTCACTCACTAACTAGCCTAACAAAACTGAGTAGACGTCGGCCCTAGGGACATCTCAGACTCAAATAGGAGACTGACCTAGGGGGAAGTTGATTTGAATTTGACTCTTACCAAATCGGTGACTAAGGTTGGGGATTGAGGGGCGAAGCCCCGAAGGCTGGTGGTTTGGCATAATTAGGCCCGTTAATTTTAGTACGGATACCTCCCACCAATCTTGCCCTAATTTGGCCGATTAACTTGTAGTCAGATTCGGCAATATAACCCCCGTGGACAGTCTAACCTGTTAGGAGTCGTCTAAGTCTAAGGTTTACCCTAACTTAGATTAGATTTTTTTCTTTCTATTTGTTTGCTTATTTGTTTGTTTTTCTTTGTTTGTGTTTGAAATTTCCTTGTGATATGGCTTATAATATTAATTTTTTTAATTTTAATGGTAATTCATATTACACCCCAACCTCTTTTTGGATATTATTAACCCGGCATATCATAACTTTAACCAACCTAGTGTGCCAGATTGGTCTTATCCGAATCAATAACCCATGCCCCCATCTTATGATCATAATTTCTAAAATAAATTCAACTCTTCACAAAGTTAATGGGGATTCACCTCCCCCGAGTCCAATTTTCAACCAACTTGTCCTCTTTATCCACCTTGTCCACAATATTTCTAAGATTCATACTCAGTTCTACCAGCTCAAAATAGAAAACCATCAACCTTTAAAATAAGTATACATGAGTCCAAGCAACAATCACAAAATCTGACGGACTCACGATTTCACCATTAATTTCAAAACAAAACTTTAGCTTTTCAAGTCCAATCACAACAAAACGATGAACCAATCGACTATGAAAAGCTACTTAAAGCCATGACTTAGGCTTAAATCACTCGTAATCATGACATAGATATAATGGTCCAAACTCTCCATTCTCATCGTTTGACCATTTCTGATGTCGCTAACCATTCTGTTAGAGCCGAAGAATCATGTTGTTTTGGAAAACAAGATTCCATTTCAGCACACCCATTTGAATTTGCCCAAACTCCAAATTTTGAAAACCATATTGACATTTTGGCAAGTTATTTCTTTCCTATAATTGAACTTGAGAATGAATATGATCCTGAATCTCAACTTAGTGATTCAATTCTACTCTCTGATTCAATAATGACTTTGGTGTCTTCACCTGATTTCAATCTTTTCTCGAGTCAACATTGGATCCTGTTCCAATTCATCATGAAATTGAATCGCCAATCTTTTATGATCATCATATTAAACTTGACCAATTTCATACTTTTGAAAGTTCCATTGACAAATTGGCAAGTTCTCATTTTTATGAAATTGAACTCAATGAGAAATGTGACCTAGATTCTCAAATTTGTGATCCAGATCAAATTCCTGAATCAATATTGACTTCTTTTTTGTTACCCAACTTAAGTAATATTTTAGAGTCAGTTTTGATTCCCACACCTGTCATTCTTGAACTTGAATCACCAATATTAAGTCACATTCCATTGTTGGGAAATGAATGTGGACTTGAGTTTTAACTTCTTGACTTGGACCTACTTCCTGAACCAATCTCGACTCCTGAAACTTTACTTGACTTAAGTCACTTTCATGAGTTGGTATTAGTTCCTGTACTTCCTAAGTCCAAGTCAATCATTCCATCTTTTCACACTCCATTTTGGGACAAGCGTGTTGATAAAATTGACTCCGAAATTATTTGTGAAATTTGAAAATTAGATGGGGTAAAATTTTTAATAAAAATCATTCATTTATCCATCATTTTAGTGGGTTATATTAGAGAGGTTTCTGGTGGGTTCCTCCGAACTCCACACAAATTAGATTGAGCCGCATTTCGTGGACCAATCAGGCCACCACCGGAACCACCACCTAAAGGTAATATTTTCCTTCCCTTTCTTCTTTTTCATGCATCTATGTATTAATTCATACATTGAGGATAATGCATGAGATAGGTATGGGGAAGGATTCTAACATAACTTAGGTTTTCTTTTTATTGTTTTAAAATTTTTTTACTGTTAAAAACTTATTTTAAATAGAAACAATATTTTGATATATTTTATATAAGAAATTAAGTCAATTTTAAGGAATAGAAAAATCATAATTAGGATTTCTTATACTTGGTCAAAATAAGATGACTTGTTTGATTTTTAGGGTTAGGAAGAAAATTGATGAAAGTAATTTAGTCTTGATCTTTACCTTGAAGAAATATGCACACCTTATACACTTACACACTTAGGGTTCAAAAAACAAAGATTCTTATGCCTTATAAAAAAAAGAAAAAAGAACAAAAAATAAAAGAAAAAATATATATATATATCTATGAAAAATAAATAAATCTAATTATTGATTAGCTAGGTGCTTTGGCCTAAGAAAGCCTTGGTATTTATGTAAAAGATAATTAGATAAGTTTAAAATATATATATATAAATCCTCTGATTAAGCTAGGTATTTGTGCCTCATGAAGCATCAGTATTCACGCCTAAAAGGGGTACATTTTATAAATAAAAACCCTTAGTTTTGTGGCCTTGTCTGCTTGAGTGTTTAAGTCCTTAGGGGTGTTTTCTCACCCGGTGCCCTAAGACTGTCCGGTTTGGGTGTCACCAACTAAAGGCTCGTTACATGGGCAGTTTGGAAAGCCTAATGAAATTGAGGAATAAATACAATCAAAATAAATATAAATAAGGCATAGGAGTTAATGTTAAAGAACCCTTAGTTAAACTTCATGGTTACGAAGGTGCATATGACACAGGGTAAAGTAATAGACTAGATGAGAAATACAATTTGACTCCTTACTTTGATTGATGACATGTTTTTGAATAGAGACTAAGTTTAGAAACGAAAAGTTTGATATTCCAAAAACTTATAAATTACTTGAACTCTTACAAATATACTTTAAATATTTTCTCTCTTTTCAAAATGCTTTTTGAAAATACTAACATTTTTCTTTTTCTTTATGAATTTTGTGGGTGCAATTCATTGAAAACCCTCACGAGATAAAACTCGTCCTCTAGGGGTAACCTAGAGGTTTAACATCTTGTTGCACATGCTCAGTACAATCGCGTGAATCACGAAAGTGATCGAATAATCTTTAGTTTAGCTTTACTATTTTGCTCGAGGACGAGCAAAAGATAGGTGGCGGGGTGCGATTGCACACATTTATTGCATTATTATTTATTATATTTTCATATTTATCATGTAATAAATCTGCTAAATTTCTTGTCTTAAATGTCTATTTTTCAGAAGATAATCATGGGGAAAAAGAGGATAAAATCAAATAAATATCAGTTAAATTCAGATTTAACTAGATCTATTTGGTTAGAGGAGGATGATCCCAAATTCAGTTAGTTAAATTCAGTTTTTGGTGAATCATGTGGTTAAAGCTAAAGATCAACTGAGAATAATGTCAAATACATAGTCCAATCCAAAGGGATAAATGGATAGAGAGAATATCAACGGATGAGATGAAGCACTTTTGACTGGATATATTTTAGTATTTGAATCATATCTTTAGCTACCAAAATTCAAATCTGATGATTTAAGATGATCCAGAAAGAAGACTTAAAGAGATATAACTCTTAAGTTGATCACTATTTCTAATTCTGTCATTTGATAAGTTATATTTAGCAATCAATATGCCAAAAGCTGCAGATTAAAACTGAATATCCACATCAAATCAAGTTTGGAGATAAGGAGAGGATTCAAATTCAGAAATAGCTAGCTTTTCCTATCTTCATACTCCTCTACCCTCTGTATTTCTCCTATAAATACCTACAATCTCAAAGGCAAATGGGAATGACCGAGCAGAGATAGATTGTAGGCCAGTTTTTCATTCTTTGTAGTGTAGATTTTTAGTTTTATTTTATGTAATTTTTATTTTTTTGTAAGCATAGGATAGATTGAGATTCATGTAAGTAAGAGAGAGTTATGTTGAGAGTGACACCGATGTAACCTCCTCCTTTCTTCCATTGTTTCTGCAAGCAATAAAAGGTAACTTTTTTATGTTTTTCTTTACTTTAATTTTCTTCTTCTTCTTTCTACTTTTCCTCTTTTGGTTTTGATGAGTATTCTAGTGAATCTAGAAGCATCAGTATAGCCATGTTTGTGTGAGTACCACCGATATTTCATGATGATATTCTCCTCCTCAAGCTTTCGTATCATTTCATTCTTGTTCGTCTTGATGATGTAATGTGAATGGGAACTGAGCTCGATCTTATGAATTATGCGTTGATTGCCTCCGAAGCAAGGTAAAACATGCAAGGTTTCCAAGCAAGTCATCAACCAGAGAAGGTAAGTTTTTCTTTTAGGTTTTCTTTTCTTTTAAATTTAGTGTAAATTACCAACACCACAATCTTCCAAATCTCTTTCACTCTTTTTCAACTTCTTTGTACATATCCACTTCCATTTTCTCCACCTTCTCTATCTACCACTTTCATCCTAACTTAGCTTTAACTCTTTTTTATTTTCTTTTAAAGAACTAAAAGATAATCTTTAACCATTCTTTGTAACTTAAAAGAGTACTTGCCAAAAAAGCTTCCATTGCTAGTCCCTCCTTGTGGATCATGATCCGCATAGCCACTTTCTATGGCGGTAGTATTGAGCACTTGCACACTCTTTATTCTAAGTTCTGAAATTCTATATTCTTGTGTGCAGGTAAAAACTCAATCACTCAGGGATGAGCAAAAGATTAATGTGGGGGTGTGATTAGTATTTACATTTGCATATTTTATATCACATTTTCACATTTATTTTAATAAAATTCTATTGATTAATTGTTCTTCTCCTTTATTTAGGTCCATGACTTGAGGTGAAGAAGAAGCCCAAAACTCCCATTTATTTGAGTATTTTAGAGCCAAGAAAGAGCCCAACACTTTGAAGCCTGATCTGTTGCTAAAAGAGTGAAATGTCAACCATATAGCACCTACAGATAGCCAAGACAGGGGCAACATGCATCTGTTGGATCTGGCGCAGCGACGCAAGACAGGTCACGTTTTGGCGGCCTGGGCCATGGAAACGCAGCCGTACGGGCGCCACGGCGCTAGAGCTTCAGGTTACGTCTCCTTCCCCCTCATGCCATGCCTCCTGTACCTATAAATACCCCACTTGGTTTCTAGAAAAGGGGATATCCAGAGTTGGAGAGTTTATGCTAGTTTGTTCTAGGATTTTATTTAGTTTTTCTTGTATTCTCCTTTTTTTCTTTATATTAGATTAGAAATTAGAGTGAGAGAGAGAGAGTGTGTGTGTGTAACTTGTATCTTGAAGGTGACAATCAAATACACGTATACTTCTTCCTTTTCCACATTTTTCCTTGTGTTCTTTACTTGCTTTTTCTTGCAACTAGTGTAGGATGTTTAGTCTTCGCGTATCTTCTCTTTTGTTTTCATTCTCCATGTCTAGCTAACTTCTTTATTGCATGGCTATCTAACTGCTAACCCATTAATCTCTAACAACTTGATTGACAACCCAAATAAATCAATAAGTATCAGATAAGCCTTGTGTAAACTAGAGCCATGATATCTTAAGATGAGGGTTTCAACTCTAACTTACCAATGTTTTGCTCAGAAAAGGGGTTCTTGGTCAATGTAAGATTTCTTTGAGTGGCTGAAAAATTACAGCGGAATGATTCCGAATACAAAAGAGAGGAGAAGACTCAGTTCTCCCCTTTGTTTAAAGCTGTGTTCTTCGAGTGGCGATGGAGAGTGATTCTTATTCTCTGTTGACCGACTAACTGTCTAGCTTCTCTTCCTGATGCTCTCGAAGACTAATGAGAAAAAGTCTGTGTTTAACACGCAAAGTATTTAGAGTCCACTGACTACTCCGTTTCTCCTTTTCTTTAAAAGTCCTCTCTTTAGATTAAAAAAATAGTCCTCCTCTTCTTTATAGCTACTCAGGTTATTTATAGGGAGTCATGTGGGTTTATCGTCCCCTAAAATCCCTCCATAATGGGGATTACTCCCCCATTATGTGGGGAGTTAATTGACCCAGTAATAAGGGTCTGTTATAACAGAATGCGGGTCTTGTGCTGGACACGGATCTTGTGTTGCTTACTATAGACGCGGGCATCTCAGAATACGGAGTTGCTCAGACTCGCATTTGATGTGAGATGCGAGATTTCTCAGACCCGCGTCTGAAGTGGAGTAATAAGTTGCTCAGACCTGCGCTTGACATGGAACTCAGAGTTACTCAGACTTGCGTTGGATGAGATGCGGAGTTACTTAGATTCGTGTCGAATGCGAGCTTACTCAGGCCTGCATCTAAAGTCTCTGTGCTTCTTGGGATACGAGGTCTGCGTTTTAGCTCAAAGGGTGACCTTCACGTTGAAGTAAGGTTCGCACCGGATGACTATTCTGAAATCACCTAGAGGGGGGGTGAATAGGTGATAATGCTAATCAATGCACAAAAAAAAAATGTTATGATGCAACGATCACCCGAAACAAGACTAGAAGCCGAATACCCCGTGAAGGGCTCTGAACTCCTTCCTCGTGATTCCTCTAGATAAGAGTTTGAGGTGCGCAATGCAATCTTGTTGTGTGAGTATTGATCGACAATGTAGCAATGAATATGAAGCAAGTAAATATAGCAATGAATATAAAGCAAGTAAATGAAGCAAGTAAAGCAATCGCAAACACAGAGATTTGTTCCAAGGTTCGAGCACCCAGCTCTACGTCCCCGCCTTCGCCCAGAAGGATTTCTAACCACTATAACTTTCATAAAGGATTACAAGCACAATGGAGTACCCAACTCCTCAATCACACTCCTCTAGTCCAGAGGTAGTGGAGCCACAAATACAATGATATCTTGGTGATCAAAAGACCACAAACTCTCTTTTGAAAAACCTTTTTCCCTTACAAAAATCCTATAGAGCAATGTGTAGGATTGAAGCTCAAGTATTGTAAGTGAAAAAGAAAATGAAATTGAAGAGAGTTTTGAACCAAAAACTTCAGTAAAAAGAGAGAATTTTGAGCACAAAAACTGAGAGCAAAAACTTCTTTTGAAAGCCTTAAACTTGATTTCTTTTTGCAAAAGATTGTTGTAATCACCTCAACCCTAATCATCCCTATTTATAGGATAAAGGTAGGGATTAAAGAGTAAACTATTATAATGAATAATTAGGAAAGATTAAACCCAAATCCAGCCCTCAAACTCATTTAGAGAAGAAAATTACATTTTAAAACGTGTTTAATAAACTAGCCGTTAGGGCTGAAATCAAGCCACGGTCGACCGGCCGGTCGACCGATTTTCAAAAACTATAACCGTTGCCAGCCCACGGTCGACCGCCCGGTCGACCGAAACAAACAGAGACTAAGGTACTTTCAGTCGGCCGAAGGTCGATCGACCGACATGGGGTCCGGTCGACTGCCTGGTCGATCGGGAAACGTGCACACATGCATGCACCCAAACGGTCAGAAACTCAGTCGGCCGGCCGGTCAACCGTTCTGACCTGAAACAGAGCCGGTCGACCGTCCGTCGACCGCAACAGGCCAAAAAACAGTCTTTTGAAAAAGGTTTTGAAAATCCTGATAGTTTTCAAATCAATTTTGATCAAGACTTGGTATACTATACAAAATAGAGTTTGTAAGTATTAGAGTATGTTTAAAACTATTTTGTATATAGGAGAAATATCTTTTAGAGAAATCATGTGCAAAAACATGTGTGTGGGGAAATTGAGCTTCAACACTATACACTATTCTTTAACACACTAAAAAATATAAAAACAGAGAAATGAAGTCTCTGAGCCGCATTACACTAAGCTAGAGTCTTCTCTTCTATGAAACCGTCCTCTTTCGCCATTTGTCTTTTAGCATCATAATTCCTTGCAATAACTTAGAAGGACCATTATGAACAGTACTAACCTGAAACTCATTCTAAACAACTTATTAATACCATATAGCTTCTATGTGTTTTGTTATCATCAAAACTTAAACAAATGGAGAGTGTAACCTTTTGGCCAACAATCTCCCTCTTTTTGATGATGACAAAACATATAGGCTATATCTCAAGATATAAAAGAGAGGTAAAAACTCCCCCTCAAATAATGCTATATTAAACAAGTATAAAACAATTTGAATTTTGAAATTGCAAACAAACAAAACAAAGCAACCATAAAACCATAAAACATAAAACACATATTCTATAAAACCATAAAACATAAAACACATATTTCTCCCCCTTTTTGTCATACATCAAAAAAAGATATATTAACAAGAAACTATCTTATTCAACAACACAAACATTAAGTTCACCACATATAAAAGAAAATCTATTATAGTCAAGTGGTTTAGTGAAAATATCGGCAAGTTGCAAATCAGAAGAAACATAATCAATATCAATATCACCTTTCTCAAAATGATCTCTAAGAAAGTGATATTGAATCTCAATGTGCTTGGTCTTACTATGTTGATTTGCATTTTTAGTCATATGAATAGTACTGGTATTATCACAAAATATTTTTATATGGTCATAATGCAAATCATAATTAAGGAGAGTATGTTTCATCCAAAGGACTTGTGCACAATAACCCCCCGTCGCAACATACTCCGCCTCGGCGGTTGAGAGGGCTACCGAATTTTGTTTCTTGGAAGACTATGAAACAAGACAATTACCAAGAAATTAACATGTTCCACTAGTACTCTTCCTATCCACTCTACAACCCGCATAGTCGGCATCCGGAAAACTCGTCATTGAGAAATCTCCGGTTTTCGGATACCATAGACCCATTCCAATAGTGCCCTTAATATAACGAATAATGCGTTTTACCGCAATTAAATGAGATTCTTTGGGACACGATTGGAATCTAGCACAAAGATACATACTAAACATGATATCCGGCCTACTAGCCGTTAAATACAACAAGCTACCAATCATGCTTCTATATAATTTTATATCAACACACTTACCTTGGTCATCCTTATCAAGCTTGGTGGTGGTGGCCATGGGAGTGTTGCAAATTTTGAGCCTTCAAGTCCAAATTTCTTGATGAGTTCCTTAGAGTACTTGACTTGACATATGAAAATTCCATCACGCATTTGCTTGATTTGGAGTCCAAGAAAATAATTCAATTCACCCATTAATGACATCTCAAATTCACGTTGCATGCATTGTTCAAACTCCTTGCAAAGTAACTCATTAGTAGAACCAAAAATTATATCATCAACATATATTTGAACTATAAGAATATCACTATTCACATGCTTAGTAAATAATGTGGTGTCTACTTTGCCTTTAATAAAATCATTTGAAAGAAGAAAACTAGAAAGCCTTTCATACCAAGCTCTTGGAGCTTGTTTTAAACCATATAAAACTTTATCAAGTTTAAAAACAAAATTAGGATGAACATGATCCACAAAACCGGGAGGTTGTTCAACATAAACTTCCTCATCAATGAAACCATTTAAAAATGCACTTTTTACATCCATTTGAAAAAGTTTAAAATTTTTAAAAGATGCATAAGCTAGTGTGATCCGTATGGCTTCAAGTCGTGCTACGGGTACAAAGGTCTCCTCAAAGTCGATTCCTTCAACTTGAGTGTAACCTTGGGCCACTAACCTAGCCTTATTCCTAATAACATTTCCTGACTCATCCATCTTGTTCCTAAAAATCCACTTAGTACAAATTATTGGTCTATCGTGGGGTCTAGGAACAAGGTGCCAAACTTGGTTGCGCTCAAATTGATAGAGCTCTTCTTGCATAGCTAGCAACCAATATGAGTCACCCTCGGCTTCGAGGATGTTTTTGGGTTCAAAATGAGATATGAATGCAAAATTACCACACAATTCATGGAGTTTGGAGCGAGTGGTTACCCCTTTTGATAAATCACCTATGATGAGATCTTTGGGATGATTTGTAGCGTATCTCCAATCTTTAGGAAGTGATTGAGAGCTTTCCACTTCATCCTTTTGAACTTCACCAATGGGTTCTTGCTTTTCTTCTTGAATGGGTGAGTCCTTCAAGGATATTTTCTCCATGTCCTCACCTAATGAGTCAATCTCTACAACATTATCAATAATGGTATTAGATTCTTCAAATTTAACATGCATAGATTCTTCAATAGTATGAGAAAATTTATTGAATACTCTATAAGATTTGCTAGTACTAGAATATCCAATAAATATTGCTTCGCAAGCCTTATCATCAAATTTACCCAAATTATCTTTAGTATTCAAAACAAAACACTTGCATCCAAAAACTTTAAAATATGAAACATTTGATTTTCTTAAATGATAAATTTCAAAAGAGGTTTTGAAAGTATTTTTTACACAAATAAATATGATTTGATATGTAGCATGCGGTGTTTATGGCCTCGGCCCATAGGTATTGAGGGAGCCCATATTCACTTATCATAGTCCTAGCCATTTCTTGAAGAGTTCTATTCTTCCTTTCAACTACTCCATTTTGCTGTGGAGTTCTAGGACATGACATTTCATGCTTAATTCCCTTTTAATCACAATAAGTCATGAAGAGTTGGTTAACAAACTCACCACCACTATCACTTCTTATTCTTAAAATAAAAATCCTTTTTCTTTTTCAACCCTCTTTCGAAAAATCTTAAAATGAGAAAAAGTTTGATCTTTCTGTTCCAAAAAGAAAACCCAGGTGAAGCGAGAAAAATCATCAACTAATATAAAAACATATCTACTTCCATTTAAGCTTTTAGTTTTAGTTGGTCCAAAAAGATCCATGTGAATCAATTCTAATTGCCTAGTTGACATGATATCCTTGATTGGTTTGAAAGAAGACTTGGTTTGTTTCCCAAGTTGGCACGCACCACAAATGCGGTCTTTTTCAAACTTCAAATAAGGAATACCCTTCACCAATTCCTTAGAATTAATTCTAGAAAGGTGATCAAAAGATGCATGTCCTAATCTTCTATGCCAAAGCCATAAAATCTCATCAAAAGCATTCAAGCATTTAGTAGAACAATCCAAATTAAGCATGTCAATAATATAGACATTATTTTCACGAAATCCGGTGAGAATACAATCATTGGTTTTACAATCAAAAATTTTGCCAGAAGATTCATCAAACACATCTTTGAGACCACGATCACATAATTGACTTATACTAAGCAAGTTATGTTTAAGCCCATCAACAAGAACAACATTTTCTATTAAAGGAGATGCACCAATCTTAATGTTACCTATACCGATGATGATGCCCTTGGAGTCATCTCTGAAGGTGATGGTGCCACCTTCAACGTACCTTGATAGGATTGTAAAGTTATTGATGTCCCATGTCATATGCCTTGAACAACCACTATCAAGGTACCACCGCTCCTTACGTCTTGGAGCCTTGGTGTGTACCTACATCAAATAATTTAAGACTTGATTTTGGTACCCATATTTTCTTGGGTCCTAAAGAGTTAGTGTCTTGAACCCACACAAGATTATTTGTCCTATTTATATGATCATAGCAAAATTTAGCAAAATGACCATTCCGGCCACAATAAGTGCATCTATAAATTCTTCCATATTTATATGCATAATGAGCATGAGGCTTACGAACATGTGAATTGTGATCATGAGTAGTTTTAACATGAGTGACATATGATGTGTTGGCATGATGAGCATGAGAATTTTTAGCATGAGTTGTTTTATCATTTTTAGCATGTGGAGTGTGCATATGCTTCTTTGAAAACATTTCTTCTAATTTAGTAGTGTTAAAAGTACATTCTTTTAAAACATTTCCAAAATCATTAATTTTAATTTTTAACAAGGATAATTCATTTTCATCAATTTTTAGAAATTTAGCTTTACAAGCAACTCTATAAGCATCAAACTCTCTTTTTGTTGAAATAAGATTGGAAGAAAGTTCATCCTTTTCTTTTGAAGAAATTGCAAGTTGATTTTTAAGCATCTCAATTTCCTTTTTCAATTTAGAACATTCTACCTTTTTATCAACAAAACTTTCAGAAAGTTCAACAAAAGCATGTTCTAACATTTCTTTACTTATTTCATTTTCATCAAGTGGTTGAGTTGTTACCTTGGGTGTGTTTGCCATGAAACACATATTTGCCGTGTTGATTTCATCTTCGGATTCACTTTCCGAATCCCATGTGGCTTTGTATACCTTCTTTTCAACCAGCCGCTTTTGCTTCAAGGAGGAGGTCATTTTTTTCTTGAAATCGGGACAATCGGCCATGATGTGTCCGGGTTTCCTACAGTTGTAGCATATGATCCTTTTCTCCTCCTTCCCTTCCCATCGCTTTCTATAGTTGAGCTTATTCTTACGGTACATTCTCTTAACATTTCTCACAAGGAGAGATAGCTCTTCATCCTCTTCTTCATCTTCTTCATCGTCGTAGTTGGTAGAGGAAGACTGGAAAGCTATGGACTTTTTTTTTGAGGTACCGCTTCTTCTCTAGCCTTCTTCTCCATCTCATGAGTCTTTAGGTTTCTGATAAGACTTATGAGCTCCATCTCGTCTTTGTCATTTAACTCCTTTAAGGTGGTAGCTTTGATTTCCCATGACGAGGGAAGAGCACGAATCACTTTACGCACCTTTTAGTCGTTGCTTATATCATCACCTAGAGAAGAAAGAGCATTGGTAATCTTAGTAAACTTTGTAATCATATCATCAATGGATTTATCTTCTAGCATTTTGAAACTTTCATATTAGGAACGCAAGAGATCTATTTTAGCTCTCTTGACTTGTGATGTTCCCTCATGAGTGACTAATAAGTGTTGCCAAATCTCATAGGCGGATTTGCAATGGATAACCCGTGTTAGATCATCCTCATTCAAAGCTAAAAGTAGGGCATTGTGGGCTTAGAGTTAGCATCAAATTCCTTGAAGGTGAGTTCGGACCAAGTGTCCTCCTCACTTTCGGGTCTACTATGGGGCTTGGTCAAGGACTTAGCAACTAGACTATCTAGAGATTGTAGAAAAATTGTCATCCTAACGTTCCATATGGGAAAGTTGAGTCCATCAAATTTGGGAGGGGTCTTAATGTTACCGGCCATCTTTACTAGTGTATGAATGAAAATATGCAAATAGTGATTAGTAAATTTTAGGATCTCTCTAAGGATGTGAAGCCAAAAACTAGAGTCCTAGCTCTGATACCAATTGAAATCACCTAGAGGGGGGGTGAATAGGTGATAATGCTAATCAATGCACAAAAAAAAATGTTATGATGCAACGATCACCCAAAACAAGACTAGAAGCCGAATACCCCGTGAAGGGCTCTGAACTCCTTCCTCGTGATTCTTCTAGATAAGAGTTTGAGGTGCGCAATGCAATCTTGTTGTGTGAGTATTGATCGACAATGTAGCAATGAATATGAAGCAAGTAAATATAGCAATGAATATAAAGCAAGTAAATGAAGCAAGTAAACCAATCGCAAACACAGAGATTTGTTCTGAGGTTCGAGCACCCAGCTCTACGTCCCTGCCTTCACCCAGAAGGATTTCTAACCACTATAACTTTCACAAAGGATTACAAGCACAATGGAGTATCCAACTCCTCAATCACACTCCTCTAGTCCAGAGGAAGTGGAGCCACAAATACAATGATATCTTGGTGATCAAAAGACCACAAACTCTCTTTTGAAAAACCTTTTTCCTTACAAAAACCCTATAGAACAATGCGTAGGATTGAAGCTCAAGTATTGTAAGTGAAAAAGAAAATGAAATTGAAGAGACTTTTGAACCAAAAACTTAAGTAATAAAGAGAGAATTTTAAGCACAAAAACTGAGAGGAAAAACTTCTTTTGAAAGCCTTAAACTTGATTTCTTTTTGCAAAAGATTGTTGTAATCACCTCAACCCTAATCATCCCTATTTATAGGATAAAGGTATGGATTAAAGAGTAAACTATTATAATGAATAATTAGAAAAGATTAAACCCAAATCCAGCCCTCAAACTCGTTTAGAGAAGAAAATCACGTTTTAAAACGTGTTTAATAAACTAGCTGTTAGGGCTGAAATCAAGCCACATTTTACCAGCCAGTCAACCAATTTTCAAAAATTATAACCGTTGCCAACCCACGGTCGACCGCCCGGTCGACCGAAACAAACAGAGACTAAGGTACTTTCAGTCGGCCGAAGGTTGGTCAGCCGACATGGGGTCCGGTCGACCGCCCGGTCGACCGGGAAACGTGCACACATGCACGCACCCAAACGATCAGAAACTCGGTCAACCGGCCGATCGACCGCTGTGACCTAAAACAGAGCCGGTCGACCGTCCGGTCGACCGCAACAGGCCAAAAAATAGTCTTTTGAAAAAGGTTTTGAAAATCCTGATAGTTTTCAAATCAATTTGATCAAGACTTGGTATACTATACAAAATCGAGTTTGTAAGTATTAGAGTATGTTTAAAACTATTTTGTATATAAGAGAAATATCTTTTAGAGAAATCATATGCAAAAACTTGTGTGTGGGGAAAATTGAGCTTCAACACTATACACTATTCTTTAACACACTAAAAAATATAAAAACAGAGAAATGAAGTCTCTGAGCCGCATTACACCAAGCTAGAGCCTTCTCTCCTATGAAGCCGTCCTCTTTCGTTATTTGCCTTTTAGCATCATAATTCCTTACAATAGTTTAGAAGGACCATCATGAATAGTACTAACCTGAAACTCATTCTAAACAACTTATTAGTACCATATAGCTTCTATGTGTTTTGTTATCATCAAAACCTAAACAAATGGAGAGTGTAACCTTTTGGGCCAACATATCCTTGGCGATTTTTGGATAGCCTACAGAATCCCCACCAAAGTTTTCGATACTCTGCAGTTGACTAGGACGGATTTCAAAATACTTTAGATTTCGGTTGAATTGGGCTTCCCATGATTGGAACGGCAATCTTTTGAGATACCCTGAGCTTGATCCTGTCTGGATTATGGTCTTCATGAGTGTACTGTTGAACTGCCTAAAGCTTCTAAGAAAGATCATCACAAGTGTCTTAGAAACTCAGTCTGGCACTTGTTGTGGGCTCTAGTTTGTTCATTGGTGTACTATTGAACTGGTAGAGTTGTCGATTGCTCCAGCCAGTGTACTGTTGAACTGATTGCAGAAGCAGGGACATACTCCTTGTATGTGAGAAAATGCAGTCCTTGCAGATGCAGTTTTCACACTGATCAAATGGAGATGCGAACTTCAGTGGGGTCGAAACGCGGCTCTCAATGCTGTGGAGACGCGGCTCTTAGTTGTCGTAGAGATGCAGCTCTCAATTGTCATTGAGACACGGCTCTTGAAATTTGGAGATCGCATTAGATGCTTCGATGCGGGAATGTAGACCCGACTTTGGACGCGTGTCTGGCTTGGGGACCCAAAGGTCATTGAGAATTTTTCGGTGTAGATGTCCATGTGTCTTGCTCAGGCTGGATTTGAGATTTGCGCCACGAATTAAGGCCATTAAGAGGCTTTTAACAATGGCTGAGTTTTACGCCGTTAATTAAGGCCATTGGAGAGCCTATAAATAAGCTAAGAGTCTCCTAGTTGTCATTCATTTTGACTGTCCTCTTCCTCAAGCGTGTATCTTGAAGAATTTTCAGAGTCCTGGGATCTTCATAAGAGCCTAAAGCTTTAATGTAGTCTCATAATCTTTTTCAAAGATTATCACTGTCAAGCGATCCCATTGTCGAAAAGCGTCATTTCTTCCTCTGGCATTCTTGTTGTCACACCCTGATGGATGGCGCTCTCCTTCAAAAGATCCTTTCTTGAGGTAGGATTTCGCCATTGCTGCGCCTGGCAATACATCGTCTTCTTGAAGCTTTGTTATAGCTAATCATGAAGAGACATTGTCTCTTAACTTCTTTCTGAAGTTTCCAAAACTTTTTTGAAGTTAGACAGTCGATTTAAGTTCCACGAGTCCATGCTTGATTTGCAAACGTGACTCTTGTGTTAATGGGTGGAACGCGAATTTGTTGATTTCTGAGTCCCGATCTTTTTGATGTGATTTTTTGTGTCCTAATGAGCTTCGTGTTTTGAGATCTTGGATGCGAGCTAGCGAACTTTGCATCTTGAGATCTTAAATGCGGGTCTCGTTTATAAGATCCGCATTTAAGCTTCAAGAGTTAGAAATTTTTCTAAGTCTGGAATTCAAACGCGGGCTTCATAAGAGTCTCGCGTTTCAACCACTAGACATGGGTCTCCTGTTGAGCCTTGCACCCAAGCATCTTGACATGTTTTCTGTCATTGTGAAATTAACCTCTAGGTTTTCTCTTTTTGAGGCCCCATTATATCGACGGTGCTGACTTCACTATCTCTGTCAGGCTGAGAAAGACAGTTGCATTCATTGAAGCTAACAAGAAACAACAAGTTCATTCGGTCGGCAACCATTCAGGAAGTCAGAGCTTCTCTTCAGAGATGACATCAAAGAGGTAGTATGGTCTCGGATCCTCCCTTCACCAATCTCGTTCAAGGAAGCGACCGCAATGAGCATGATGCATTTGAAGGTCACAGGAAAGGGACGTCACCAGTAAGGTCTCAAATCCTCCCTTCACCAATCTTGTTCAAAGAAGTGATAGCGACGAAGAGCCTATGCTCATTGGATGACTTCATGGTGGCAAGATCTTCCATTAAGTGAAGGATTATGGCCTTGTGAGGGAGGAAGACTTTTACACGATTTGGTCAGGTACAATTAGAATGTTCCACTGCACTTCAACCTCGAGAAACACCATTGTTCTCAAGAGGAGAGGAAGTGGACCTGCTGCTCCAGGCTACCGTCAACAAGGCATGCTTAAGGGATCTCCAATGTTTTCAAGGAGCGAGTACAATCTCTCATTGAGCAAGAGTTACTCTTTGTACTCCTTTTTGTAACACTTCTATCTTATTGAATAAGAGAGTATTTGTATCACTTTTAAATTTTAATAAAAGTAAAAGTAATAATTTTGCCTTCTTTTTCTCCTAACTCTCTTCTTTGTATTTTGACAATCAGAGAAATGAAAGCAATAGTCTTTGATTTGCTAGAGGTGACGATTAACATGGCAACTCAAAGTATGAAAATTCCATTTTAGAAATTTGAAAAGGTTACTGTCAGAGGTGTGTTGTTAACTTGACAGAAGTTGAATTCATGACTTGAATGAATTTTGTGGACTTGCTATTATATTGATGAGAATAACAAGAGAAATTAAATCCACTGGAGATTTATGAAAACTTTTACCGTCAGAGGTGTAATGTTAACGTGACAAGAAAGTGAATGCTAGAGGTGTGATATTAACTTAGTATTTGGCATCAAAGAGATCTCGTTTTCATTGAGAAAACTGAAAAGATTGTTATCATAAGTTAATATAACTTAACCGCGAGGTGAATACTAGAAGTGTGATATTAACTTAGCATCAAAAAGATCTCATTTTCATCGAAAAAATTGAGAAGATTGTTGTCATAGGTTTAATATTAACTTAACAGCGAGGTAAATGCTAGAGGTGTGATATTAACTTAGCATCAAAGAGATCTTGTTTTCATTGAGAAAACTGAGAAGATTGTTGTCATAGGTTTAATATTAACTTAAAACCGAGGTGAATGCTAGAGGTGTGATATTAACTTAGCATTGAATGTCTCCTTTTCGGTAGAAAAATCGAGAGAACCATTGTCATAGGTGTAGTTTTAATTAACAGGGATTTATATTGTGATATGAGTAATTTTAGTCAGAGGTGTAATATTAACTTGACTGAGAGTTTGATTTTGCGATTTTAGTAATTTAGTGGACTCGCCATTCTATTGAAGAGAATTGACAAGTTGAAGTTTTTGCTCAAATGTGTAGTATTAACTTAACCGAGAGTTTGATTTACGATTTGAGCAATTTAGTAGACTTGCTATCCTATTGAAGAGGATTGACAGGTTGAAATTTTGGTCAGAGGTGTAGTATTAACTTGACCGAGAGTTTGACTTGCCATCCTATTGAAAGAATTAGCAAGTTAAAGTTTTATCCGCAGCGGATATTGGAAGAAGTCACTGTTAGAGGTATAATGTTAACTTAATAGTGGGGTATGCCAGAGATATAGTATTAACTTGATATGTTTGATTTGTGATTATTCCACTGGGGAAATAATTACAACCTTTTTGAAGTCTTACCATTCCATGAACGGGAATTGGTAAGGGATTTTGGAGTGGAAAGTGGGAGCAAATCCCTCAGGATTTTTAACAAACTCTCAGCTATCAACGGATTTGGTATGTCTTTAGCAATTACCATTTGAGTTGGCCAGCCGTGCTATTCCCCTCAGCATGATGAGTTGTAGAGGATTTTTCATTGAGCTTAGATGCCAACTACTTCCTCTATCCTTTAGTCATTAGAGGTGTCAGATATTCATAAATAAACTGAGACGAGTGACAAAGTTAAAACTGAAGTTTTGCACTTTGTCTTTGATGCTAACATCATGCATTGATGTTAACAATGCTCGGTCAGCTCGGCGGTGATCAGTCATGATGTGATCTGTTGAAGGACAAAGCACTTCTTTGGAGCACTTCCAGACATCTTGGATCTGGATGCTGTGATCAAAGGTGTAGTGTTAACCTGATCATTGGAAGAGTGACAAGGTTAAAACTAAAGTTTAGCATATTGTCTGTTCAATATTAACATCATGCATGGGGATGTTAACAATACTCGGTCGGCTCAGCGTCAATCGACTGTGATATGATCCGTTAAAGGAAGAAGCCCTTCTTTGGCGCTTTTCCAAATATCTTGGATCTGGATGTTGTGATCAGAGGTGTAATGTTAACCTGATCATTAGAAGGGTCCTGTCATGGATAGTACTTCTTCAAGAATCTATTGTTGATCGGCATCATGAGCGTATCGTCGTCTGGAGTTATGAGGCGGAATGCTCTATTTGAGTAGATTGACTCTACTATAAATGGTCCTTCCCATTTTGGTTGGAACTTTCCTTTTGTCTTATGTGTCATAACCATGGGTCTTTGATCTGGCAAAATCGTGCATAAAAAGTGTCATTTTAAAATCAAAAGTTAAAGTGTGTGTGCTTAGGCTTCCTCGATACTTCCATTATAGCATAGAGGCTAAACCAGTCAAATCCACAGGGACAAGAAGCATTAGAAGGTTTACCGGTATGCTTATGTGTGTGTTAACGGTTCTTTTATGTTTCAAAGAATGATAAGAAAATAAAACAAAGAATGAAAAGAGAAGTGTACAGTGAAAACAAAGATAGAAACATTGAAGAGAAGGTATTTGTGATTTTTATGTTTATTTCTAAAACAAAGTAAAAATGAAAGAAAAAAGTGCTGGTGGCTCCACCAATATACTAAACTCATAGTGATAGTTGCCTCACATGTGTCATTAGCTATCACTAGTCTTTAGTTCAAGAGCTTTTTAAAGCATGACCCATAAGATCACTTTCACATCCAAACTCAATAAACAAGTGCAAGCTACACTTAAATCATCAAAACTAAACTAGAGCAAACATGGAATAAAATAATGTTAGCTTGTTAGAGAGTTAGATGTTAGAATATTAGGATCCATCATCATAAGCCATCAATGGCTCTTGCAAGACCAGGGCCAAGTAGAGGCTATTAGATTCTTGTGGATTATCAAGTAAGGAGTTAGCAAGTCAGTTGTTAGTGGTTAGTTGCCATGAGAGAAAAAGCTAAGCATGTAAAGAGTTAGAGAGAAGAAAACAAGTAGAGATAAAAAGAGAACCTTTCATAAAGTGTTACCCTTCATTACAAGCACTCTAACTTTCATCCTAAGTATCACTCTCTTCCCTATTACATGATCTACAAGAACTGAAAATTACAAAAGAGAAGAAGAAGAAGAACTAACCTACACTAAAGAAAGAAAACTACCCTAAAAACCTTTTTTTTCCCCTGTTCTAGCCAACCTAGGGTATTTATAGGCAAAAGGGGGAACTAGGGAGGGTATACGGGGCCACGCATTGAAGGACGACGCGTGGCTCCTCCGTATTGCCATGGAAACGCGAAAATTGCCGCGTCTCCGCTGCAATAAGGGCACCGCTCGCGCGGCGCCGCCTGCCATGGTCGGCTGCCTTTTCTCCCTGTTGGTCCCCTATGCTGATTTTTTGTTTTCTGTTCCCAAAATTAGCAGAATAGGCTCCAAAGTCAATGGCTACTTCTAGGATCTAAAAATCACCAAATAAATGGGATTTTTTATGTTCTTTTTAATTTCACACCATGGACCTAGGAACATATAAGAAAACCACTATTAATAATATTTTTATATAAAATAAAGGTGAAGATAGTATGAAATGTGCACTTGTAGAGACTAATTACAACCCCACTCTTATCTTTTGCTCGTCCCGAGCAAAATAAAAAAACTAAGGAAATTATTACATGACTTTTGAGGTGACGCGATGCACTGAGCATGTGCAACAAACCGTTAAACCTTTAGGCTTCTCCTAGAGGAGGAGTTTTATCTCCTGAGGGTTTTCAACGGATTACACCCACAAAATCTATAAAAAAATAAATTAAATGTTAGTATTTTGAAAACACATTTTTCAAATAGAGAAAAGCGTTGTCCAAGGTCATAAGTTAACTAAAAATTATTCTTCCTTAAACCAATTCTAGATGCAACTTCTTGTTATAAATTAAAGGTAAGGATTTTGAAATTTAATTGATTCTCTGATCTTTCATAAAACTCTTAATATGCACTTTGTGAACAGTGAAATTTTTTTGAGATATCAACTCTAACTTTCATGCCATTTATTTGTATCTATAAATTTTTTCTTTTAGTTTTTTTAGGCTTTCTAGTTTACCCGAGTAATGAACCTTTAGCCGGTGACTCTCAAACCAGATGATTTTAGAGCACCAGTTGAGAAAATATCCCTCGAACTTAAGGACTCGAGTAAATAAGGCCACAAAACAAAAGGGGATTATTTTATTTTTGTCCACTGTTTTTAGGCCTGAATAATCATGCATCCTGAGGTATAATTACCCAGCTTTAATAAGTGATTTTATTAATATATAATATTATATATATTTGTTTTTCATTATTATGGCATTTTTAGTCTTTTTTTCAATCTCAAAAATTGTGTAAGTGCGAAGTGCATATATCTAAGGTAAAAAATTCAAGACCAAATTATCATTCCAATATTACTTCCTTATTTTAAAATTTAAACAAGATCTATTATTTTGACTCAGTTTAAGAATTCATAATTTTAGGTCTTCCTAATTCCTAAAAAAACTATTTCTCTTAAAAATGATTTGTAAAAAGAGAGAAAAGGGTTTTTTATACAAAATAAAATTTTTAAAAATTTCCTAAAAAGAAGTGTAAAAGAAAGAAAATTTAAAACAACTTACGTTAGTAAACCCTCCCCCACACTTATCTCATCCATTATCCTTAATGTATCGTGAATGTGTAAATACATGAAACAAATGGAAAGGGAAGAAAAATTACCTCATGGTGGTGGTTCCAGTGGTGGTCTGATTGGGCCAAGTGTTGCTATCCAATCAAGATAATGTGGCGGTTCACGGAACCCACCTGTGACCTCTCTAATACAACCTACTAAAAGAATAATTAAGTGAATGGTCTTATTTAAAAAATTATCTCCATATAATTTTCAATTTTTAAAAATAATTCTTGAGTCATTTTGTTCAACATATTTGTCCAACAATGAAGTGTGATTGTGAAAGATGATTGATTTGGGCTCAAACGGATCAGGAACTAATGCCGACTCAGGAATGTGACTTAGATCAAGTCAAGATTCAAAAGTGGGAGTCAAAATTGGTTCAAAATGGGGTCCAAACTAAAAAATTGATGTTCACACACTTTTCGCATCAATAAAGTGTGATAATAAGATATTGGTGATTCAATTTCACAGTGTACTGATATAGGATTCAATGTTGATTCCAGAATATAAAAAAATCTCTTAAAGATAATACTAGAGTCATTATTGAATCAAAAAGTGAAATTAAAATACCAATATGAGATTCAGGATCACATTCATGTTCAATTTCTTTAGCAAAGGGATAACTTACCAAAATGTCAATGTGATTTTCAAAACTTGGAGTTTGGTCAAGTTCAAATTGGTGTGCTAAAATTGAATCATGGTTTCCAAAATAACATAATTCTTATGTCCAATCAATAGAATTAGGGATATAAGGACTGGTCAAAGGTTGACAAAAACGATTTTCTTCATTCTAATTGATCAATTCACTCATTATTGATTACAACTAACTGATAGGCCAGGAAATAGAATTTTGAGTCTGAATCATGTCTTCCATACTCATAGCAATTGGTTCTTCTTGAAAAGGTATGGAAGTTGGTCTTGGAAATTGTGGTGAAGTCGTGAGTCCATCAGATTTTGCGATTGTTGCTCAGACTCACGCAAGGCTTCCATACTCATTTCCAGGATGAATTTTTTTGCAATTAATGTTCTGCAAAAGAAGTATGTGAAGCTTGGTACTGGAAAAATGTTGAGTCCAACATGTTTTTATAATGTCGCTCGGACTCACGCAAGAGTTCCATACTCAATTTCAGGATTGATGGTTGTTCATTTTGAATCGGTAAGATTGGAAAAGATGAGTATGAATTTTGAAAATTTTGTTGAAATGATGAGCCCAACATGTTTTGAAATTGTTGCTCAGTTTCATGAAAGACTTCCAGGCTCTTTTCTAACTCAGATTTTTCTTCAATGGGATGTTCTAGAAAAGGAGTATATGAAGTTTAATGTGGGAATGACTGTGAATTGAGCAAGTTCTCAATTTGTTGTTGGGAATCAAGCATGGCTTCTATAATCTTTTGTATCTCTGATTTTTCTTCAATTGGTGGTTCAGAAATAAGAGTATGTGAAGCAGAATATGAGAAAGAAGATTGTGGACAAGGTGGTTGAAAATTTGACTCGGGGGAGGTGAATCTCCATGGACTCTGTGAAAAGTGAAAATTATGGTCATAAGATTAGGGGTATGGGTCATATTGAGTCGGATAAACCTAATCCGACCAATATGGTTGGTCCATGTTGTACATAATCGGGTTGGAGTTATCCGAGTCAAATGAGGTCGGGGTGAAAAATTGATTCATTTGCTTGGAAAAATTTTGGTTATATTCCATTTAATCACAATAATCACAAACAAAAAAGAAAAAAACAAACAAACAATCAAACAAGTAAAGAAAAAAAAAATTCAAAAACAGGCTTATACTAGAGTTGACCTAGACCTAGATGACACCTAACTGGTTAGACTATCCACGGGAGGTACGTTATAGGAATTTGGCCACAAGTTAATTGGCCAGGTAGGGGCAAGATCAATGGGAGGTATCCGTGCCGGAACAACGGGCCTAATTATGTCAAACCACTGTTCTTCGAAGTTTGGCCTCTCAATCGCCAACCTTTGACACCTACTTGACAAGATTCAAATTCTAACAACTTTTCCCTTAGGTCAATCTCTTAAATGAGTCCGAGATGTTCCCAGGGGCAACGTCTAGCAAATTTATTTAGGCTTAGGTTGTGTGAGTGGGGAGGTGATTTTTGGGCTAAGAGAGGGTAATGACTTTCCCACCTTATGGTTTATAGGGTTATGCCATTAAGTTCAACTCGTGCAAATGTGCAATTTAGATAAGAATGAACAAAAAAAAAAATAGTAAATCACTCAAGTGTTTGTCCTAAGTTATATGCAATGCCATATATACACCTCCGTCAAGATCACAACAACACAAGAACAAAATACAGTATATTGGAGTTGAAATTGACACGTGCCTAGATGCAAATATCTAAACTATTTTTAAGCATCCTATTTTTTTATTTTAGTTCTTAATTATTACAATGCACAAGTAATCAAAATAGAAAACTAGTAGCAGAATACACAGATATACGCAATTAAAGATACCCCTGAAAAAGAATTAGGCAACAACTCTCTGCTTTCTTGAGCAAGGAGAAACAGGGAATGTGGGTTTCTCCAATTGTTAGATTCTAAAAATTGTTACATGTACTCAGAAATAAAGAAGAAAGGTTAACAAAAACATGAAATCAATCTGTTTCTGTTCCCGGCAACAACGCCAAAATTTGATTGGGGGAAAACCGCTCACAAAAAGTGTCATTTTGAAATCAAAGTTTAAAGTGTGTGTCCTTTGGCTTCCTCGATACTTCCATTATAATATAGAAGCAAAACAGGTCGAATTCATAGGGACGGGAAGCTTTATCGGTATATTCACGTGTGTGTTAACAGTTCTTCTATGTTTCAAAGAATGAAAAGAGAAGTGTATAGTGGAAACAAAGATAGAAATATTGAAGAGAAGGTATTTGTGATTTTTGTATTTTTTTTCTAAAACAAAAAAATGAAATAAAACTCATGGTTACTAACTACTAATTGCTTCACCAATATGCTAACCTCTTAGTGATAGTTGCCTCACATGTATCCTTAGCCATTACTAGTCTTTGGTTCAAAAGCTTTTCAAAGTATGACCCATAAGATCACTTTCACATCCAAACTCAACAAACAAGTGCAAGGTACACTTAAACCATCAAAACTAAACTAGAGCAAGTATGGAATAAAGTAATGTTAGCTTGTTAGAAAGTTAGAAGTTAGAGTGTTAGAATCCATCATCATGAGCAATCAATGGCTTTTGCAAGAGCAAGGCCAAGTAGAGGCTATTAGATTCATGTGAATTATCAAGTAAGGATTTAGCAAGTTAGTGGTTAGTTACCATGAGAAAAAAAGGTAAGCATGTAAAGAGTTAAAAAGAAGAAAGCAAGTAGAGATAAAGGGAGAACCTTTCATAGAGTGTCACCCTCCATTACAAGCACTCTAACTTTCATCCTAAATATCACTTGCTTCCCTTTTACATGATCTACAAGAAATGAAAAATATAAAAGAGAAGAAGAAGAAGAACTTACCTACACTAAAGAGAGAAAACTACCCTAAAAACCTTTATTTTCTGTTCTGGCTAACCTGGGGTATTTAGAGGCAAAAGGGGCACCAGGCAGGGTATATAGGACCACGCGTCGAAGGATGACGCATGGCTCCTCTGTATTGCCATGAAAACGTAGTAATTATCGCATTTCCGTGGCAATACGAGCGCTGCTCACGTGGCATCGCCTGCCACAGTCAGCTGCCTTGTCCCCCTATTGGTCCTCTTACTGGTTTCTGGTTTTCTATTCCCAAAATTAGAAGAATAGGCTCCATAGTCAATGGCTACTTCTAGGATCTAAAAATCATCAAATAAATGGGATTTTTAAGGTTTCTGGTTGTTTGTTCCCAAAATTAGCAGAATAGGCTCCAAAGTCAATGGCTATTTTTAGGATCTAAAATAACCAAATAAATGGGATTTTTGATCTTCTTCATCCACACCATGGACCTAAGAACATACAAGAAAACCATTATTAGCAACATTTTTATATAAAATAAAGGTAAAGATATGGTATGAAATATGCTAAGACAAGGTCGCCTTTCTTGAAAATCCGTTCTCTGACTTTTTTGTTGAAGGCTCTGGAAATTCGAGCTTGATAGAGCTCGAATTATTGTTGGGCTTGCAGACGTTTATTGTCTAAAGCTTTCAACTCCTGGAGGCACAATCGAAGCTTCTTGTTATCCACCATCCTGGTTATGAAGGCAACTCACAGAGATGGGATTTTGATCTCCAGTGGGAGTACGGCTTCATATCCGTACACCGAGGAAAATTGCATGGATTTTGTCGGGGTTCTCACCATTGTGCAGTAAGCCCATAAGCATTCGCCTAATTTGTTATGTCATGTTGACTCTTTGAGATGAATTTCTTGAGAAGCTTCCCAATATTCTTGTTGAATGCTTATCTAAGGCAATTGGCGGCTGGATAGGTATGTCGTTGATGACATACTTTGGATTCTAAATTTTTTACAGAATCGTTGGAATGCTTAGCTGACGAATTGAGGCCCATTATCATGGATGATTCATCAGGGTACACTGAAGCGGTAAAGCACGTGATGCTTGATGAACTTGATCATGTTTGGTGTCTTTACTTCCTTTAGGGGAACAACTTTCGCCCATTTAGAGAAGTAATTCGTTATGGCCAATATGAAGCAATGTCCTTGGATGTTGGAGGACTGATTGCTCCAATAACATCCATTCCCCACATCTCAAATGGCCATAAGGAGGATGTTAGGTGAAGACGTCCCGGTGCTTGATGGACGAAGTCACGATGGATCTGACATGCATGACATCGCCTAGAATAGGCGATGGTGTCAGGGATCGTCTTCGGCCAATAATAGCCAAGTCTTCTAAGCCAGTCTCCTAGCTTGGGTCCAGATTGGTGCGCTTCGTACATACCATCATGAGCTTCTTTGAGTGCTTACTGTGCCTCTTTATGTGAAAGGCATCAGAGCAGGATTCCATCATACGATCGATGGTATAATGTCTACGTGATCGCATTGTAATAGAAGCGAGGAGCTTTCTTTCTGATGGTAGCTGTCTCTTTAGGGTCATCAGGCAATATGCCATATAAGATGAAGCCAATCCCTAGGCTCGATGCTTGTCAAAATCTTAAGAACCTCTTTAACTTGAAGGTCTCTTGTTGGAGTTTTACTGTCTTTAAGGGCGAATTTGCAGCAGTACAAGTCGTGACTGTAGACGAGTACTTTCTCTGTGGCTCTGGCTGGAAGGGCCAATGAAGTGGCGAGGGATGCTAGTGCATCTATATGTGCATTTTACTGACACCGTACATAGACAATGTAGAAGTTTTCAAACTTCTCTGCCATGATAATGGTTGCGTTGTGATAGGGCACCAATCTTCATGTCGGACTTCGTACTCTCCGTGAACCTGATTGACGATGAGCTTTGAATCACCGTATGCCTCGAGACTTTTGGCTCCAATCTCTTCAGCAAGTTACATCTCGATCAAAAGAGCGTTGTATTCTGAGACATTATTAGAACACGGCTCCGTTAGTGAGAATGCACGAGGGGTCACATAGTTATGTTGGGAGATAAGTACTACCTCCACATCCGCAACGATATTTCCCTTAGGATTTGTTCTTGATACTCCGTCAAAGAATAGTTACCACACTTGTTCTTCTGAGGAGGCGTTGATCAAGTTAACTTCAGCGATCTCATCTGGGAGATCGTCATAAAGTTTGAAGTTCTTGAAACTAAATGATCGACCAGAATATCTGCCACAGCTTGACCTTTGATCGCCTTTTGTGGCATGAATTGCATCTCATATTATGAGAGCAATATGGCCCATTTCGCTAGTCTGCTGTTCAGTGAAGATGAATTCGTCATAAATAATCGTAAAGGATTGACTCTGGAGATGAATTAAATGCATTGTCCTATGAGGTAGTGTCGTATCTTCTAGATAGCGAAGACTAACGCTAAGCATTCTTTCTCAATTGGGTTATAATGGTGCTCTGCCCCAATCTCTTCTACTCAAATAGTAGATTGTCTGCTCATGATTTTGATCATTTTTGGGCTAGTAAAGTTCCCAAGGAATGATCCATCGCTCGAACATATAACAAGAAAGGCTTTCCTGATACTAGAGCTATTAGAATAGGCAGATGTGTGAGATACTCCTTGATCTCTTCAAATCTTCTTGGCAAGCATTTTTCCAGACGAATGAGACTCCCTTCTTCATCAACTTGCTAAAGGGTTGGCAACGTCCTGAGAGATTTGATATGAATCTCTAGATATATGCTAATCGTCCTTGTAGGCCTCTAAGCTCTTTAAGTTTTCTTGGAGGTTGCATCTCTTGGATGGCACGGATCTTCTTAGGATCTAGATGAATTCTTTTGGATGTATTACCAAATCCAAGGAATTTACTAATGGCTACCTCCAGGAAGGACTTGGTTGGGTTCATCTTCAGCTAGTGAGCCCGCATGATGTCGAACACTCCTCAGGTTCGCGAGGTGATCGCCCTTGTCGTAGGTTTTAATGGCAATATCATCGACGTAGCATTCTACGATCATATGTATATGCTCATGAAAGATCGCATTCATGATGCGTTGATATGTTGCACCAGCGTTCTTCAAGCCGTAGAGTATACTGTATAGTAGTATATCCCCACAGGCATCCTGAGAGATGCGTGTTTTTCATCTTTAGGGTACATCTTTATTTGATTATACCCTGAGAAGCCATCCATGAAAGACATCCTCTCAAAATCGCACGTATTATCGATCATGACATCCGTGATCGGGAGAGAAAATTCGTCTTTCGGGCAGGCAACATTCAGATCATGGTATTTGATGCAGATCTGGAACTTTCCATTCTTCTTGGGAATGGGAACGATATTGGCCACCCAATCAGGATGTTGCTTTTCCCTGATGAAACCAGAGTCTATAAGCTTTTTGACTTCTGATTTGATTGCTTCCATGATCTCAAGATGGAACCATCGCTGCTGTTGTTTGACTGGTTTGGCGTCCGGGTTGATGTTGAGAAAATGCATAGCAATCTGGGGATGGAGCCCAAGCATGTCCTTATAATTCTAGGTGAAGACATCTCTATACTCTTTTATGAGCTGTATTAGGTCTTCTTTCTCGGAAGGTGACAACCTCTCACTTATGAGATGGGCTTGGGGTTAGCTTCATCTCCAAAATTTATCTGAGTCACTTTATCCTCAGTGGGTGGTTCGTGTTGTTCAAAGCGCGTATCCCAAAGAGTATTTAAGTGTTTAATTCATGGATCAGAGTCCGATTGGATTAATTCTTCAGATTCAAAAGTATCTTCTCCATTCTCTTCCAAATTATTGGTTGATACCATATTCACTGAGAGACTTTTGAAGATATTGCTGATGCTGACATCTGAGTCCCACAATGACGTAGCTGAAGAGCTGTCATGATGGACCTCTTTTTCAGATTCGGGATCTGACAAGACTGGCGTAGATACATAACCGAGTCCCCTTCGAGTCTTATGGCAGTAATCGGGGTCTTTGCATTGTGGTACAAACGAACGAAGTAGTGCTCATTTTTCTTTCTCAAAATTAAGGCCTGATTCTTTGGTGAAATCATACCCCATTCTTTTCATCATGTGAAGTGACTTTTGTCCATAATGGAAGAATTGTGGAGACTCAAAATTACCCCCTGAGCTTTTGCAAGCTATGAGCTCCGTCTCGACTCGCTCGAATAGAATTAGCCATGCTGGTACTTCAAAGTGGGCATCATGTGCGCTTTCAATCTTTTCGCATGCCAGGAGGGATGACTTTGTTGGTGTGTATAATGATCTCAAAGCATTCATTGCTGACCAAGTATCACTATCCATGTCAGTGCTAGTGTTTGATGGTACAGAGTTCGAGTCAAATACAGAAAAGTAAACCAAATCTAAACTTCATTGATGAACCACTCGCCTCTACATTGGCGGTGGTATCAGAACTGAGCTTGCCAATGCTCGCTACAAGAGGATTTATTTCCCAGAGGCATTCATCTTCTTTTAGCTCTGTATCTGCTTCGTTGCAAGAGTCGAGTTCTTCTGCGTGTGGACTCTCATCAGTCTCAAGAGAACTCTGATAATGGAGGGAATCAGTAAAATAATTCTCAACTCCTTTGAACGGATGTATTTTGGCAATTAATATTCTCACTTATCCATCTTCACCAATATATTTCATTACTTGATGAAGAGTGGACGAGACGATGGCATTGCGATGAATCCAAGGTTATCCTAGCAGCAGATTGTACGAGGTGTCAGCTTCAATGGCATAACATGTCACCTCTGATTTCTGGTCCCCAATCTGACACCTGAGCTTGATTTTCTCCATCGGGTGCGTGATCACACACGTGCATTGCATGTTTTCATATCATATGTATCACACTTCTACATTTTTATTTAAATAGAACTCTGCTATTAATATATTTTCATGTTTAATGGCGTATAGGGTAATTATGGAAGAAAAGAAAGACAGACAGATTTTTCCAATTAAATCCAAAAGTTTAAAGAAAGAGGATCGATTCAAATCCAGAGGATATAAAGGCCACCAAATCTAAAACTGAAATTCAAAATCCAACAGGATAAATGGATAGAGAGAAAGATCAACAGTAAAGATGAAGCAATTTGACTCGAAGTCAGACTTGATACATTTTAGTATTTGAATAATAACTTTTGTTACTAAAACTCAAATCTGATGATTCAAAATGATCCAGAAAGAAGATTTAAAGAGCTGCAACTCTTACGTTGATCACTATTTTTAATTCTATCATTTGATTAAGTATATTTATCAATCAACATGCTAATAAGCTGCAGATCAGAATTGAATATCCACATTAAATCAAGTTTGGAGATAAGGGGAGGATTCAAATTAAGAATTAGCCAGCTCCCCTTATCTCTCTACTCACCTCCTTATCCATTTCTATCCTATAAATACCCCACACATCTGAGGCAGAGGGACGATCAAGCAGAGAGTAGCAGTTAGGCTATTATGTAGTTTGTAATTTAGCTTTTTTTTTCTTTTATGTACTTTTTGTTTTATTCATGTAACTGAGAGGAGAGGAGAGTTTCATAAAGTAATGAGAGCAAAACTTGTACTGAGGGTGATACCGATGTAAGTAAGTCTTTTCTTTCATTATTATTTGAATCAAATCGAAGTTTCTTTTATTCTTTGCTCTTGTTTTTGTTTGCTTCCCTCTCCTGTGCTTGTGAATCCAAATGACTAGGATAGCCTCGAAGTTGACTTGCCCTTGCAAGCACCGTTGATGGCTTATGGTGATGGATAGCCATTCCTATGATAGTATAGCTTGCCTCTTCATTTCACAGTGTAAACCAAGAATGGGAAAGATCCTATTTGTCATATGTCGTTCGCCTTCAAATAAAGGCACATCGTCGATACAGGTCGAAGGTAAGCAGGCGTCGAAGTGGTAAGTAAGTATTTTTTAGGGTTTAAATTTCTTTTTTTTAATTTTTAGTTTAGATCACCAACATCACCATCTCTAAACTTTATTCATTTTTTTTACTTTCTTTGTACAAAATCATTTTCTATTTTTCTCCACATTCTCAATCTACCACTTTTTTCTTAACTTATCTATGACAATTTTTTTTTAATTTCTTTTCAAGAACTAAAAGAAGAACTTTAACTATTTTAAGTCACTTAAAAGAGAAATTGCAAAAAGCATCCATCGCTAGTCCTTTCTTGTGGATCACGACCCGCATAGCCACTTGCTATAGCGGTAGCATTGAGTATTTGCACACTTCTAGAAATTCTGTATTTTCTGTGTGCAGGTTCCAACTCAATCAAATTTTGGCGCCGTTATCGGGGAGGGACGGTAAATATCTTTTTTGTTTACTTTATTGATTAACTTTCTTCTCTGTTCTTTGTGTACAGGTTTAATAACAAGGAATTTTTTTATGTTGCAGTGGACATATAAGTGGCCCTGAACTCTGCTCAAGAAAGCAGAGCCCAGAAGCCCTCAGATTTGTTGCATATCCGTGGCAATCTGAGTGAACTACTAATCTTTATTTTTTGTAGGTTGGCTGAATTGCAAAATTTAAATACTTGTAGCTATTTATTTCCTTGTTTGACTCATTGTACATACATTTCTAATTCAATAGTAAAAGGTTAATTGTAAATGCTAATAACGGTTTAGACTTTGCATTTAGGCACGTGTCTATTTCATTACATTTTTTATTTACTATTGAAGAGTGCTTGAGCCAAGGTATGTGTGCATAGTATTTAATATAAGGTTCATTCTTGTATGGAATATTATTTGAGTGTTACTTTTTCTATATTCTTGTACACTGCACTAAACTGAATTAAGAGCTTTCCTATAAACAAGATAAGGTGGGGAAGTCATTACCCTCCCTTAGCTCACAAACAATCTCCTCACTCACTAACCCAAGCCTAACTAAAACTGAGTAGACGTTAGCCCTAGGGACATCTCGAACTCAAATAGGAGACTGACCTAAGGGGAAAGTTGATTAGAATTTACTCTTGCCAAATCAGTGTCAAAGGTTGGGGATTGATGAGGCGAAACCTCAAAGAATAGTGATTTGGCATAATGAGGCCCGCTGCTTAGGCACGGAGACCTCCCACTAATCTTGCCCCTACCTGACCGATTAACTCGCGGTCAGATTCTGCAATATACTCCCGTGGATAGTCTAACCAGTTAGGAATCACCTAGGTCTAAGGTCTACCCTAACTTAGGTTATATTTTATTTCTTTTTATTTGTTATTTATTTGTTTTTTTTGACATTTCTTATGTGATATGGATTATAACAATAATTTTTCTAATTTTAATGGTAATTCATATTACACCCCGACCTCTTTTTACTCAGATATTACCAACCTGACATATCATAACTTTAACCAACCAAGTGCGCCGGATTTGTCTTATCCGAATCAATACATGCCCCAGTCCCAATACTATGAATAAGACTAAAATAATCATCACTACTTTTCACAAAGTCAATAGAGATACAACTCTCTCGAGTCATATTATCAACCACCATTCCAACATTGAGCCTATAATTTTTCTAGTCATGATCAACCAAAAGAAGAAATCTGAGGCTATGAAAACTATAGAAGTCATGATTGAGTCCTAAGAACAAAAGCTGAAAATAATGGACTCACAATTCCCATAAGACTCTCAATTCCAAAATCCTTACTCCATGATCCAAGTCCCACAACAAAGAGAAGAACCTATGGACTCAGATAGGAGTATGAAAAGCATGATTCAGTTTGAAAATAAATTTTTCCAATCTATCGATAGGCTAGAAGCACAAATGAGTCAATATATCAGCATAGTGAAAGATAGGAATGAGAAAACTCTACCTAACACATGTTCGACCATTTTCAATTGCCCTAGCTATATTGATAGGAACGAGGAATCTTAGTGTCTTGAAGATTTTGATCAAGATTCAATTTCATCACACAAATTTTGAACTTGACCAATTCCAAACCTTGGATAAATTGGAAAGTTTTTTATTCATTGAGATTAAACTTGAATATGAATGTAATCTCGATCCCCAACCTTGTGATTTAGTTTCCATCTTTGAATCTATGTTGATTCCAGTACATTACCCAATTTGGACCAATTTTCGGAGCCAACATTTATTCCTGTACCCATAGATTTAGAAATTAAATCACCACATTTGGATAGTCATATTCCATTGATGGAAGAAGAATGTGAAGTTCAATTCTTTAATTTGGACTCAACTCTTGAATCAAAACCGACTCTCGAACCCAAAGATGATTTTCCTGAGTTAGTAATGGTTCCTGAACCTATCACTCTTGAATCCAAGTCAATTATTCCACCATGTCACATTCTTTTGTTGGATATAGGTATTGAACATAATGACACAGTGATGATTTTCCAATACTGGTCATGTAAAGGGAATAAGTTTCATGATAGGATCTTTCATAATCCTATTCAAATTAGGGATTGTAATTATGTATATAGAAAAAAGCTCAATAAGGGTGGGTTCCGTGAACCACCACATTATCTTGATTCGGTAACAACGCTTGTCCCAATCTGATCGCCACTGAAACCACTATTTTAAGGTACTATTTTTCTTCTCTTTCTTCTTTTTCATGCATCTATGCATTCATTCATACATTGAGGACAATGCATGAGATAGGGGTGGAGGAGGATTCTAAAATAATATAGGTTTCTTTTTATTTAAAATAAAAAATTAACATTTTTCTTTCTTTAAAAAACTTTTTGAAAAGAGAGCAATATTTCGACATATTTTTTGAAAGAAATTAAGTCAATTTTAAGGAATAGGAGAATCATAATTAGAATTTCTTGTACTTGGTCAAATAAGATTATTTGTTTGATTTCTAAAGTTAGGAAGAAAATTTAGAAAAGTAATTTAATCTTGATTTTTAGCTTGATGAAATATGCATGCTTCATACACACACTTAGTGTTCAAAAACAAAGGTTCTTATGCCTTATATTAAAAAAAAGAAAGAAAAAAATCTATATTTATATTAAAAATCCTCTGATTAAGCTATGCATTTGTGCCTCAAAAAGCATAAGTGTTCACGCCTAAATGTGGTCTATTTAATAAAATCTTTAATTTTGTGGCCTTGTTTGCTCGAGTCTTTAATTCCTTGGGGTGTTTTCTCACGCAGTGCCCTAAGACCATCCGATTTGGGAGTCACCGATTAAAGGCTCGTTACATGGCAGATTTGAAAGCCTAATAGAATTAGGGAATAATATCATCAAAAATATAAAAAAAAGAATAAAATAAGACATAAGAGTTAAAGTTAAAGAACCCCATGTCAAATTTTCACGATCACAAAGTGCATATGACTTAGGGTAAGATAATAGATTAGATGAGAAATACAATTTGACTCTTTATCTTGATTGATAACAAATTTTTGAGACTAAGCTTAGAAATGACTAAGTTTTGATAATCTTAAATACTTATAGATTACTTGAGTTTTACAATAATTCTTCAAATATTTTTCTTTTTGAAAATGTGTTTTCAAAATACTAATACTTTGTTTCTCTTTCTTTATAGATTTTGTGGGTGTAATCCACTGAAAACTCTCACGAGTCAAAACTCGTCCTATAGAGGTAACCTAGAGGTTTAACGGCTTGTTGTACATGCTCAGTGCAATCTCCTGACCTATGAAAGTGGTCTAATAAATTCTTAGGTTTAGTTTATGTTTTGCTCGAGGGCAAGCAAAAGATAGGTGTGAGGGTGTGATCATATACGTGCGTTGCATGTTTTCATATCATATGTGTTACACTTCTATATTTTTATTTAAATAAAACTCTGCTATTAATATATTTTCATATTTAAGGCATGTAAGATAATTAAGGAAGAAAAGAGAGAGATAGACAGATTTATCCAATTAAATTCAAAAGTTTAATAGAAAGGGGATCGATTCAAATCCAGAGATTTTAAAGTCATTTTATCTAAAGACAGTGTATATCAGATGAGATAATATCATCCAAATTCAAAGAAAAAATGAATTAGAAGAAGACCCTATCAGTTTTACTGAGGATAAAAAGATAGATCATCAAACTAAAGCTGAAATTTAAAATCCAATAGGATAAATAGATAGAGAGAAGATCAACAGATGAGATGAAGCAATTAAACTCGGATTCAGACTGGATATATTTTAATATTTATATCATAACTTTCGTTACTAAAACTCAAATTGATGATTCAAAATGATCTAGAAAGAAGACGTAAAGAGCTACAACTCTTACGTTGATCACTGTTTCTAAATCTATCATTTGATAAAGTATATTTAGCAATCAACATGCCAACAAGCTGCAAATCAGAATTGAATATCTACGTTAAATCAAGTTTGGAGATAAGGGGAGGATTCAAATTAATAAATAGCCAGCTCCTCCTATCTCTCCACTCGTATCCTTATCCATTTCTATCCTATAAATACCCCACACATCTGAGGCAGGGGGACGATCAAGCAGAGAGTAAAAGTTAGGCTATTCTGTAGTTTGTAATTTAGGTTTTTAGATTTTTTTAATGTAATTTTTGTTTTGTTTATGTACCTGAAAGGAGAGGAGAGTTTCATGGAGGAATGACAGCAAAGCTTATACTGAGGGTGACACCGGTGTAAATAAGTCTATTCTTTCATTGTTATTTGAATCAAATTGAAGTTTCTTTTCTTCTTTACTCTTGTTTTTGTTTGTCTCCCTCTCCTGTGTTTGTCAATCTAAATGACTCTGATAGCCTCGAAGTTGTCTTTCCCTTGCAAGCACCGTCGATGGCTTATGGTGATGGATAGCCATTCCTATGATAGTGTAGCTTGCCCCTTCATTTCGTAGTATAAACCAAGAATGGGAAAGATCATATTTGTGATACTTCATTCCCCTTCAAACAAAGGTACATCGTCAATACAGGTCAAAGATAAGTAGGCGTCGAAGACGTAAGTAAGTATTTTATAGGGTTTAACTTTCTTTCTTTTATTTTTTAATTTAGATCACCAACATCACCATCTCTCTACTCTATTCATTATTTTTCACTTTCTTTGTACAAAATCTTTTTCTATTTTTCTCCACCTTCTTAATCTACCACTTTCTTCTTAACTTAGCTATAACTTTTTTTTTCTTTCAAGAACTAAAAGAAGGACTTTAATCATTTTAAGTCACTTAAAAGAGAACTTGCAAAAAACTTCCATCGCTAGTCCCTCATTGTGGATCACGACCCGCATAGCCACTTGTTATAGCGGTAGCATTGAGTACTTACATACTTCTATTATAAAGTTCTGAAATTCTGTATTTTCTGTGTGCAGGTTCTAACTCAATCAGCGCGTACCATTGGCATTAAAGCTATAGATGATTGTCTGAGTGGTGCTCAATCGATGGGTGGGGATCCCCAAATGTTGTGTGATCCTGCGGGACATAATGCTTAACGCAAATCCCAGATCAACCTAAATACGGCTCGCTTCAGATAATCTGATATACCCTGAGTGGTATAGGGGTCTATCATGCTTCTCTTTTACTTGCATGTCTCCTGGGGGGAAGGTGATGCAAGAAAACTGCTTCGAGACATGGTGGCAATGGCTGCAATCTTCCTCTTGACATGTAGCAGGAATCTGGGTCATGAAAAGCTATGCATCTGCTAATGCTTCTTTTAGAGTATCTCTTGTAGACTTGGAAAGACTCAGGAGCTTATAGAGAGTAATTTGAGTAGGGATGTTGGCTAGCTGAGCCAAGACATCAAAGCAGAAGGAAGTTGATGGTCCCACAACAATTTTCAGAAGAGCTTTGACATATCAAAGCTCTTTCTGCTTTTCCACGGATGGCCTCGTGGACTGCTTGATTGCCTCATCAGCTGGTTGTGGGAAGTTTGCTACCAGCTCACGATACTGCTTTAGGTACTGCTTGTCAGACTAAGTCTTTGATGTGGGAGGTACGCCAGTGTCAGCAACAAGGGCGGACTCCTCGTCTCCCGAGCTAGTAAGGGAGGCGACATCTCTCTCAGTTCCTCTTGCAGAGATGCGCACGACATTGCTGGAGGATGCTTTAGCCTTGCCTCTAGACTTTCTTCTTGTGACAGTTGTCCACTGCTGGCGTTCAACAATGTCAGGATGGACCCACATTGTCTCTCCTTGAGGAGTAGGGATAGGGACAAGGCCTTTCTCCTTTTAGTTGTGAGGATCAGTATTGATCACTCTAAGTTCCCCTTTCAGGATGGGAACCACTCAAGTTGGTGCTAGTGAATGATTTCATCCAAATTGGATCGGTGATGTAGCTGTAATGTTGGCGGTTACCTTCTTCTATTCTGGATGAAGCTTTAAGACCTGTGCATCAATCAGAGCTTGAAAGACATCTTTAAAGATGTAACAGTTCTTGGTAGGGTGTCCCAGCATCCTGTGATATAAACATTATAGTTGGGGTCGTCGGTCTTCCCCACCTCTTAAGGGCGTCTGTTCTATGAAAGTTTGAGTCTGTTATTGAAGTAACTTGAAGAGAGACACCACATGCTCATCCTTAAAAGAATACGAATTGTTAGCACGTGGTTGGCCGGGAGCCATTTCTCCTCTGACTGTCTGGATCTTTAAAAGTGATTTGACTTCTGTTGCTAGAGTATCCCTTTTTCTTGATTGAGAAGATGACTCTAATGCGTGTTGCATTGACTTGTCGGGTCTCGCTTGCTGTCTTTTTCTTCAGCCCTGACTTGGACGATGATCTCTTCTATCGTTCGCCTTGTAGCACCAACTGCTTCTAAGCGTGACATTCTGCCACCCCCATTTGAATAAGTAGGAAAGTTTGTAGATTAAGATGGCATGTCTCAACCAGTGTGGGCTGGGTCATGCTGCTCGGACAACAGAGTGCCATACTCTAAAATCTCTCGACAAAAATTATGATGGACTCTCTTTTCTTCTACTTGGCTGTGAGGAGAGTTGGCACTGAAATTTCTAAATCGTCCTCAAAGAAACGAGCGAGAAATAACTTCTCGAGGTCAGCCCATGTTTTAATTGAACCAGCAGAAAGTTTCATGAACTGTTCAAAGGTGACTCCCTTCAGAGTGCCAATGAATAAACAAGCCAAAATGGCATCGTTCGATACTACATTCCCAGTTTGGGATTTGAAGTAGAATATGTGTTGGTTAGGTGACCCTTTACCGTCAAAAGTGTGAAGGGTCGATGCCTTGAATTTGGGAGGGTAGGGAGCCGTATCCCACTCTGTAGGGTAGGGTCAGATTATCCCCACTTCTTGGAGCCCGTCTCGGTTGGCGAAGGCCTCAAGGTGTGTTGCTCTTATTTGTTCATCATTTTGAAATGAGTGCTCCCATTCTCTGAGTTATCCTCCTCTTCAGATGAATAAACAAGCCAAAATGAACTGTTCAAAGGTAACTCCCTTCAGAGTGCCAATGAATACACAAGCCAAAATGGCATCGTTCGATACTACATTCCCAGTTCGGGATTTGAAGTAAAATATGTGTTGGTTAGGTGACCCTTTACCGTCAAAAGTGTGAAGGGTCGATGCCTTGAATTTGGAAGGGTAGGGAGCCGTATCCCACTCTGTAGGGTAGGGTCAGATTATCCCCACTGCTTGGAGCCCGTCTCGGTTGGCGAGGGCCTCAAGGTGTTGCTCTTATTTGTTCATCCTTTTGAAATGAGTGCTCCCGTTCTCTGAGTTATCCTCCTCGTCAGATGAAGACTTAGGTGGCTCAGAGCCAGAATGCTCTTCATTCTCGGTGTTCACAGAGGATGAGCTCCCCTTCCTTCCATTTGCCATTGGACTTCTTACAAGGAGTCTTGGCCTTTGATTTTTTTTTGTCCTTAAGCAGCTGTAACAGTATCTGCTTATGGGTGTCGATAGATTCTTGCTAGGCTCCAATCATATCAATTAATCCCATTGGACTCTGGCCTACTCTTTGAATCGCTTGGCCATCTCCTCGGGAGTTCCCGCCATGTAAGCAAAGGTGGTTGTCCCCGAACTAGAATTTGAAGACTGGGATTCGATGATGGCAGAATGCTCATCATTCACCTCAATCCCCCTAAGAGATTATAGTCAACTGGAGTAATCGTTCTCATACGGGTCCGAGTGTGTCTGTTGGTAGACCCCTTCAGGTTTGATAAGGACATCTTTCAAACTTGAAAATCGATCAGCATCTGACTCCTTCGAGGTGACAGCCAGTTGCTTCCACTTGGACTTTCTTTGTGTGGAATTCGACCTCACCATGTTTGCAATCAATTCTGGTACTCAACGTCGGAGAATGATTTCTTCTTCCAGGATCGTTGTCTTTTGGCTGATTCTGAAACCGTCGACAATCGACTAAAAACTGAAGGTTTATTTGTCTGAAAGACGTAATGGCAATCGGAAAGTGCTGCCAAGATCAGTTGCTCGTAGAGGCATCGAGGGGCGATTTGATAGATGCTCCTCTTTCTTGTCAGGCAGTCTCTTAGGTCCGTTGAGGGGATGTTTAAGGAACTAGCTTTGAACCCCTAGGAGTGAAGGCTTTTTGGCTGAACGCGGGTCTTGCATTTCTTTGTTTAAACACAGACCTCGCGTTGAGTTGAAAATAGCCATCGCGTTTAGAGTTAGAAATGCGGGCCTTGCGCAGTTGAAGAATGCAGGCCTCATGTTTTGGTACCGAAAATGCGGGTCTCATGTTGGGCGCAGACCTCGCCTCGGCGCGGACCTCGCGTCATTGAAGAACACGGGACTCACGTTCTGGGACAGAAACGTGGCCCTCGCATTGCTTAAGAGAAATGCGGGTATCAATCTCACGTTCTAAATCTGCAGAATAGATTGTCTTCAGAATCTTTGAGCTGTTATCGACGAGCGGGACGTCTTCGTCGACATTCAACATTCCGGTTAAGCCGTAGAGATTGTTGGAAAGCCCTGGCAACCTGATATTATAGAGTTTGACGAGGAGGACAGAGGAATTGATCCTCACCACCGCTTTGATTGTGCGCCACCGCTTTTTTAACCTGTGAGTCTCCTGAGAAACGTTGATTGAGCTAGAACCTGCAAACAAAATACAGAATTTCAGAACTTTTAAAATAGTAGTACAAGGTGCTCAATTCTACCACAATAGCAAGTGGCTATGAGGGTCGTGATCCACAAGGAGGGACTAGCGATGGAAGCTTGTTTAGTAAGTTCTCTTTTATGCTACAATTAATGGTTAAAAATTCTTCTTTTAGTTCTTTAAAAGGAAAATGAAAATTGAGTTAAAGTCAAGTTAGGAAGAAAGTGGAAGAATAAGGAGATGGAGAAAATAGAAGTGATATGTACAAAGAAAATGAAAGAGTGAAAGAGAATTGGGTGATTATGGTGTTGGTAATCTACATTAAAAGTTACAAGAAAAGAAAGAAAAACTAAAACCTAAAAAATATACTTATCTCTTCGGCGCCTGTTTACCTTTCACCCGTATCGACGATGTACCTTTCTTTGAAGGCGAGCGAAGCATGGCAGATGAGATCTTCCCCATTCCTGATTTACACTATGAAATAAAGGGGCGAGCTATACTACCATAGAAATGGATGTCCATCATCATAAGCCATCAACGGCACTTGCAAGGAGAAGGCAACTTCGAGGCTATCGGTTTCATTTGGATCCACAAACACAAAAGAGGAAAGCGAACAAAACAAGAATAGAAAAAAAAGGAAACCTCGATTCTATACAAATAACAATGGAAGAAAAGATCACTAACACTGGTGTCACCTTCAATACAAGCTTGCTCTCATTCCTCCATGAAAGTATCCTCTCCTCTCAGTTACATAAATAAAACAAAAATTATATGAAAGAAAAAAAAAAACCTAAGTTACAAACTACAAATTAGCCTAAGTTCTACTCTCTGCTTGGTCGTCCCTCTTTTACCTTTGAGATTGCAGGTATTTATAGAAGAAATGTAGAGATTAGAGGAGTATGAAGAGAGGGAAAGCTGGCTATTTCTGAATTTGAATCCTCCCCTTATCTCCAAACTTGATTTGATGTGAATATTCAGTTCTGATCTGCAGTTTGTTGGCGCGTTGATTGCTGAATATCACTTATCAAATGATAGAAGTAAAAATAGTGATCAAAATAAGAGTTGTAGGCCTATAAGTCTGCTTTCTGGATCATCATGATCATCAGATTTGAGATTCAGTAGCGAAAGTTATGATTCAAATACTAAAATGTATCTAGTCAGAATCTGAGTCAAACTTACTTCATCTCATCCGTTGATCTTCTCTCTATCCATTTATCTCTTTGTATTTGATATTATCCTCGGTTGATCTTTAGCTAACCAAAATGGATTTATAGAAATCTGAATTTTATCAGTTTCCATTTGGTATTATCTTTCTGATTTGCTCTGATCTTCAGCTGAACATTTGCCCCAATCCTTGATTTGTTCTAACTAGATCTGGGATCATCCTCAGCTAAATAAATAGATCCAGTTAAATCTGATTTTAACTGGTATTTATTTGGTTTAATCCTCTTTCTCTTCATTATTATCTTCTGCAAAATAGATATTTAAGATAAGAAAATTAGCAGATTTATTACACGATATATATAGGAGTGTAATGAAAAGAATACAAAATATATGTACGATCAGACGTTGATGCGGATAACATGAGCTGCACGAGAGGTTTTCAGAACCTCTTCAGAAGTGGCGCCCTTTGCATTGTGAGCAGTGGTGAGGGCCACTTCAGGAGTAATTTCCAAAGAGATTCGAGTGCGAGTTTCAGAAGAGACTTTGCGGTGTTGCCGCATTGCCTTGGGGCTGGCAGAGCCTGAGGAATGAAACTCCTCAAACTTTCCTTGGTCGACTTCAACGACGAGGGACTCTACCATCTTCCTGAGGAGCTGGACATTGGCTTACACCACAACATTCTCGTCAGTAGAGAAGGAAGTCCCCAGCGGAGTCGCCATCTTTTGTTTTGCTCGGAAAAGAGATTCTTAGTCGATGTAAGATTTCTTTAAGTGGCTGAAAATATTACAGTGGAACGATTTCAATTATAAAAGAGGGAAGAAGAATCGGTTTTCCTCTTTATTTACTTCGAGTGGCGATGGAGAGTGATTCTTGTTCTCCGTCGACCGACCAACTATCTACCTTCTCTTTAGGATGCTCTCGAAGACTAATCAGAGAGAAACTCTATTTTTAACACGCATAGTGTTTAGAGTCTATTGACTACTCTGTTTCTACTTTTTCTCGAAAAGTCTTCTCTTTGGATTAAAAAAAAGTGTCCTCTTCTTTATATCTACTCAGGCTATTTATAGGGAGTCATGGGGGTATTATCATCCCCTAAAATTCCTCCATAATGGGGATTAACTCCCCATTATGTGGGAAATTATTGACCTAGTAATGGGAGTCTGTTACAATAGAAATATGAGTCTCGTACTGGACACGGACCTCGTGTTGCTTGTTGTAGATGCGGGCGTCTCAGAACGCAGAGTTGCTCAGACTCGTATTTGATATGAGACGTGAGGTTTCTCAGACTCGCGTCTGAAGTAGAGCGCTAAGTTGCTCAGACCTGTACTTTTTATGGAATATGGAGTTACTCAGACTTGCGTTGGATGGGACGCGAAGTTACTTAGACTCACGTCGAATGCGGGCTTACTCAGGCTTGCGTCTAAAGTCTCTATGATTCTTGGGATGTGAGATCCGCGTTTCAGTTCAAAATGCGACCTTCGCGTTGAAGTGAGATTTGCATCTAATGAGTCCTTGGTGATTTTTTGACAAGCTACAACTAACAAGTAGATTCACATTCATACTTCATGCTTAAGTAACATGTTTTTGATGATTTATAGAATGTGTTAACTTTACTTGTTTCTTGTAAGTTAGAGGAATACTCATACATCCTTGCCGATATCATTAGTGCACTTGCTTCTTCCTCCATGCTCGCCTTTAAATGGATCTTGATGGAGAATGTTCAAGTCTTGCCGTGTGAAGTAAGGTGGTAGGGAGAACTTTCATTCAATCTACCACGTGAAAAGTTCTTGCGAAGTTTTGTAATTGTCTATGATCCATCGTGAGGCTATGTTGTCAAAAAGTTAGAAGTTAGTGGGAACACTTAGTAGAAAGTTAGCCACGCGTTTTTTTGCATCTCTAAAACACAAAAATACTTTTCAAACATCAAATCATTTCAAACTATTGTTACAATCTTTCTTCTTTCTTTATTTCATTCTTGAAACAAGAAGAAACATTAAAACGAACAGAAAATTCCCACATAATGCTTCTATTGCTTTCCCGCCTTGTGGATATGACCCGTTTAGCCGCTGTACTATTACGGTAGAATCAAGGAAGCTACAGCACCGATCATTCATTTTTTACCCATTTTTGTGCAACGCTTTCTGATGATCAGTGTGTTAAAACAGAGCTCTTTTCTGATTACTTTTCGAGAGCATCCCAATGAGTAGCTTGTCATTCAGCCGGTCAACAGAGAACAAGAATCACTCTCTATCACCACACGAAGAACCCAGCTTTAAACAAAGGGAAAACCTAGTTATTTTTTCCTCTTTTGTAATTAAAATCATTCCATTATAATCTTTCTGAAAAACCCTAGAGGGGGGGTGAATAGGTGTAATTACTAATCTAATAAACTTTTAAAACAATTATGGATGAATGATGCAACGATCTCTCAAAACAAGACTAGGAGTCGTATACCCGGTGAAGGATTCTGAACTCCTTCCTCCTGATTCCTCTGGATATGAGTTAGAGGTGCGTAATGCAATCTTGTTGTATGAGATTTGATTGACAAAATATCAATGAATGAATAATATGCGATGTTGAAGTGCACACAAGAAGTATCACAAGTAAAGGAAACAATAAGCAATAAAGAGCAATTGAAAGTAAAGCGAAATAGAGAGCAAGAGCAAGAGGGCAATCGCAAACATAAGTATTTGTTTCGAGGTTCGAGCCACCGCTCTACTCCCCGCCTTCACCGCCGTGAAGGGTTTCCACTATCCACCGAGGACTTTACAAGGTCTACCGAAGACCCGGAGTACCGAACTCCACCACTTACAAGAACTCTACCAAAGAGTTATCTCCACAAGAGGAACACAAAGAACAAGTAACCAAGTGATCACAATAATGATCACAAACTCTTTACAACACTTCTCTTTTACAACTCCTTATAGAATGAGGATTGAAATTTTGGCTCTAGAAGTGTAGTGAGAAAACTAAAGCTCAGTTGTAAATTAATCTTGCTAGAAAACACAACTGAAAAACAAAGCCAAGAATGTAAGAGAGAATTGAGAGCTTTAAACTTTTTCTTTCTTTTGAAAAACTTGTAAAACTAGGGATTTTTCTTAGTACCTTTGCAAGAGACCTATCTCCTCTATTTATATGGAGAGGAAGGGATTAAAAACTCATTTAAATTAAGCTTATTTGATCAGAAAATAATCCCTAAAGTTCAGAGAAAATCTGCCACAAAACAGACCAAAAACAGATTTTCAGAAAATCACCAAAGAGGAAAGAGCTGTTGGGCAGCAGCAGGCTTGGCGGCCGACCGTTCCGGTCGGCCGTCCGCCTTGCTGTTATATAGCCGTTGGGCTCGGGTCGACCGTGCGGTCGACCGGCCTCAAGAAGGAAACAAAGATATTAACTGTCGCGGCCGGCCGGCCGACCGAAATTAACAGAGAGTTGGGGTTTACAGGTCGGGCGACCGGTCGGCCGACCGACAGACGTGCACAAGCGTGCACGTCCTGGACACATGATCCGGTCGACCGGTCCGGTCGGTCAGATTAGCCTGAAACAGAAAACTGGGAAGAAATTTTGAACTTGACAATTTTTGAAGATAATTTTGTAGGTATATGAAGTTAAGTATCATGTTGTAAAGATAGTTATACATGGTGTAAACAAGATATAGACTTTGTAAGGATTTTGGAATCATGTATAAGAATCAAGACATGAACTTAAAAACAAATACCAAAACTAAACAAACTGTATTTTTAAAATGTGTGTATCCTAGAGCCAATATTCTACAACCCCAAACTTTAACAAACTATTTCTTACATTTCTTACATTTGTTCTAAAGGACTACAAGATCTTCAAGTGGGCTTCTTCATATGATCTTGCAAAGGTTGATACTTGAGCCCGAAATGAGGTGACTTGAGTCAAAAACACTTTCCTTTAGGGAAGAATGCTCCTAGAATCATTAGAACCCTGAAACACACTGAAACAACAAACATGATTAGTACAATAACTATATATGTTTTGTGATCATCAAAACACACTAAAACGGGTGATTGTAACCTTGGGCCAACAATCTCCCCCTTTTTGATGATGACAAAACATATAAGTTAGGAGTAAGTTAGGAGCTTGGAAGCTCCCCCTCAAATTATGCTATGTATAAAAGAAATGACTATACATAAGGCATAAAAACATAAAACCTACACAAGTAAAAACTAAAGAGGCAAAGCACCAAAACTACCTACCAAAACTAGCTTTTTCTCTCCCTTTTTGGCATACATCAAAAAGGTTTAAGATAAAAACGTTTTTCTTCAAGAATCCATAATACAAACATTCAACTCACCACAAATAAAAGAAAATCTAGCATAGTCTAGAGGTTTTGTAAAATATCGGCAAGTTGAAAATTCGTAGAAACATAATCAATATCAATTTCACCTTTCTCATAATGATCCCTAAGAAAGTGATATCTAATGTCAATGTGCTTAGTTTTACTATGTTGATTGCATTCTTGGTCATATGAATAGTACTAGTATTATCACAAAATATTTTAATATGATCAAAATGCAAATTATAGTCAAGGAGAGTATGTTTCATCCAAGAACTTGTGCACAACAAGCTCCGGCTGCAACATACTCCGCCTCGGCGGTTGATAGGGCTACCGAATTTTGCTTTTTGGAAGACCAAGATATAAGACAATTACCAAGGAATTGACATGTTCCACTTGTACTCTTCCTATCTACCCTGCAACCCGCATAGTCAGCATCCGAAAAACTTGTCATTGAGAATTGCCCGATTTTCGGATAACACAAACCCATTTCAATAATGCCCTTAAGGTATCTAATTATGCGTTTGACCGCAATATATGAGACTCTTTAGGACATGATTGAAAACGGGCACAAAGACAAACACAAAACATAATATCCGGCCTACTAGCCGTCAAATACAACAAACTACCAATCATGCTACGATAAAGCTTAATGTCTACACACTTTTACCTTGTTCATCCTTGTCAAGCTTTGTGGTTGTTGCCATGGGAGTTTTACTCACTTTAGCTCCTTCAAGCCTGAACCTCTTGATAAGTTCTTTTGTGTACTTGGCTTGATTGATGAAGATCTCATCCTTTCTTAGCTTGATTTGGAGACCAAGGAAATAGTTGAGCTCACCCATCATAGACATTTCGAATTCATCCTTCATGCATGATTCAAAACTTGGCAAAGAGATTCATTAGTAGAACCAAAATGATATCATCCACATAAATTTGCACAATAAGAATATCATTTTCAACATGTTTTGTAAACAAAGTAGTATCTATTTTACCTTTCTTAAAACCATTTGAAATTAGAAATGAAGACAGTCTTTCATACCAAGCCCTAGGGGCTTGTTTTTAAACCATAAAGAGCTTTGTCTAGTTTAAAAACAAAATCTGGATGTGTAGGATCAACAAACCCGGGGGGTTGTTCAACATACACCTCCTCCTCAATAAAACCATTTAGAAAAGCACTTTTTACATCCATTTGAAATAATTTAAAATCTTTATATGATGCAAATGCAAGTGTCATCCGTATGGCTTTAAGCCGTGCTACGGGTGCAAAGGTTTCTTCAAAATCGATTCCTTCGATTTGAGTGTAACCTTGGGCAACTAACCTAGCTTTGTTTCTAACAACGTTACCCGATTCATCCAACTTGTTCTTAAAGATCCACTTAGTACCAATTGTTGGTCTATCATGGGGCCTAGGAACAAGGTGCCAAACTTGGTTGCGCTCAAATTGATTGAGTTCCTCTTGCATGGCAAGCAACCAATATGAATCGGCCTCGGCTTCGAGGACGTTCTTGGGTTCAACATGAGAAATAAATGCATAGTGCCCACAAAAATCATGAAGTTTAGAGCGAGTGTTACCCCTTTAGATATTTCACCTATAACGAGGTCCTTGGGATGATGTGGATTGTATCTCCAATCCTTTGGAAGTTGATGAGTAGGCTCCACTTCAATTGTTTGATTTTCATTTCCTTGAGCCTCTTCTACTTAACTTCACTTCCTTCATCATCCTTTGGCTTGCCTCCAACAGTAGGTGAGTCCTCCAAGGTAACTTTCTCCAAGCCTTCATCTAAAGAATCTATTTCTACAATATTCTTAACAAACGAATTAGATTCTTCAAACTTAACATGAATAGATTCCTCAATAGTCAAAGATTATTTATTGAAGATTCTATAAGCCTTACTAGTATTAGAATAACCGACAAAAATAGCCTCTTAAGATCTAGCATCAATTTACCTAAATTATCTTTTGTATTTAAAACAAAGCACTTGCATCCAAAAACTTTAAAATAAGAGACATTTGGTTTTCTAGAAAAATAAATCTCAAATGATGTTTTTTTGAAGTATTTTTGCACAAGAAAACCGATTTGATATATAGCATGATGTATTAACGGCCTCGGCCCACAAATAGTGTGGTAGACCATATTCACTAAGCATTGTCCTAGCCATCTCTTGTAATGTTCTATTTTTCCGTTCAACTACTCCATTTTGTTGTGAAGTTCTAGGACAAGATAGTTCATGTTTAATTCCTTGTTCTTCACAAAAAGTGGTAAAGGGTAGGTTAATGAACTCACCTCCTCTATCACTTCTTATTCTTAAAATTGAAGTATCTTTTTCCTTTTCAACTCTTTTCTTAAAGCTTGAAAATGTGAAAAGGCTTGATTTTTATGTTCCAAAAAGAAAACCCAAGTAAACGTGAAAAGTCATCAACCAAAACAAATGCAAAACGATTCCCACTTAGACTTTTGGTTTGAGTAGACCAAATAAATCCATATGGATTAACTCCAAGGGACGTGATGTCATGATATCCTTGATTGACTTGAAAGAAGACTTGGTTTGTTTCCCAGTTGACATGCGTCACAAACCCGGTCCTTTTCAAAATTCAAGTAAGGAATACCTTTCACCATTTCCTTTGTGTTTAAACTAGATATATGGTCAAAAGAAATGGCCTAATCTTCTATGCCACAACCAAGAGTCATCATCGAGAGCTTTTAAACAAGTAATATTACAAGACATATTAGACATATCAATCATATAAACATTGTTTTCATGAAAACCGGAAAATACACAAGTATTAGATATTCTATCAATAACTTTACAAACTACATTATCAAAAAAACAACATCAAAACCTTTATCACAAAGTTGACTAACACTCAAGAGATTATGCTTGAGGCCATCAACTAAAACTACATTTTCTATAAGAGGGATGTACCAAGTCTAACATTACAATACTGATGATTTTACCCTTGGCATCATCTCCGAAGGTGACGGTGCCACCTTCATGGTATCTTGATAGGGTTGCAAAATTGTTGATATCCCAAGTCATGTACCTTGAGCAACCACTATCAAGATACCACAATCCTCTATGTCGTTGGGCCTTGGACGGTACCTACATCATTTAACAAATTCATTGATTTTGGTGCCCAAATTTTCTTGGGTCCTTGAAAGTTAGTATTTCGAACCCAAATATTATGACGAGATGCATATAGTCTATTATAGCAAAATTAGCTAAGTGTCCTTTACGGCCACAATAAAACATGAATACACTTTACCATACATGAAAGCATTATGTGTGTGTGAAGTGTGAGCATGTTTTGGAGGTTTAGCATGATAGAGGTTGTGTAGTGTAAGCATGAGTGTGAGCATGAGGTTGTTTCTTAGGGGCTTGTTTCTTATGAAACATAGCCTCAAGTCTATTTTTATCAAATTCACACTTTTTCAAAACTACCTAAAGAATCAATTTTCTCTTTTAGCATGGTAATTTCAATTTTATCAACTTGTGGAAACTTACCTTTACAAGAAATCTTATAGTTGTCAAAATCTTTTTGGGTGGAAACAAGAGTGGAAAGTAATTCATCTTTTTCTTTAACAAGAGTAAAAACTTGATGATTAAGAGACTCATTTTCCTTTTTCACTTTTAAATACTTTTTCTTTAAAATCATAGTTGTGTGAGAGTTCTACAAATGCTTTTCCTAATTCATCCATGGAAAGTTCATCATTAAGAGAAGTGGAAGGGGTTACCTTACTTGTGCTTTCATTTGCCATGAAGCACATGTTAGCGGTGTCAATTTCCTCCTCGGATTCGCTCTCGGAATCCCATGTGGCCTTTAATGCTTTCTTCTTGTAAGGTTTCTTTGAGGTGGAGGGCTTCACTTTATCCGAGCACTCCGCAACAATGTGACCCGTCTTTGGCAATTGAAACAAATAATTTTTCTTTCTTCTTTGCCTCCTTGTCATCTCCTTCTTCCTTGAAACTTAGCCTTGTTGTACATCCTCCGGACGTTCTTCACAAGAAGTGAGAGCTCTTCGTCATCTTCTTCTTCATCGTCTTCGTCGGAGTGTGTGGATTGACTCTTGAAGGCAATAGTTTTCTTCTTGGAAGGAGCCATGTCCTCCCTAGCTTTTCTCTCCATCTCATGAGTTTTGAGGTTCCCAATGAGACCAATTAGCTCCATCTCCTCCTTGTCATTGAGTTCCTTCAAGGTAGTTGCTTTTACTTCCCATGAAGGAGGAAGAGCCCGGATGATCTTTCTTACTCTTTGGTCGTTGTCGATAGCATCACCTAGAGAAGAAAGTCCATTAGTGATCTTTGTAAATCTTGTAATCATATCATCTATGGTTTCATTCTCTTGCATGCAAAAGTTCTCATATTGGGACCGAAGAAGGTCTATCTTAGCCCTCTTCACTTGTGAAGTCCCCTCATGTGTCACTAGCAAGTGTGTCCAAATCTCAAATGCGAATTTGCAATGGATGAATCTAGCAATGTCATCATCATTGAGGGCTTAAAGTAGTGCATAATGAGCCCTAGCATTGGCATCAAACTCCTTAGTCTCAATTTCGGACCAAGTGGATTCATCACTGGGGGGTGCACTAAAGGGTTTGGTCACGGCCTTTGCAACTCGACTTCCTAGAGATTGCAAGAAACGATCATCTTAACCTTCCATATGGGAAAGTTAAGTCCATTAAACTTGGGAGGGGTCTTAATTCCATCGGCCATTTTTACTAAGTGGAAATGAATGAAATGATTAGCAAAAATAGGATCTCCTTAAGGTTGTTAAGCCAAGAGCCTAGAGACCTATACTCTGATACCAATTGAAAAACACCTAGAGGGGGGTGAATAGGTGTAATTGCTAATCTAATAACTTTTTAAAACATTATGATGAATGATGCAACGATCTCTCAAAACAAGACTAGGAGCCGTATACCCGGTGAAGGGTTCTGAACTCCTTCCTCCTGATTCCTCTGGATATGAGTTAGAGGTGCGTAATGCAATCTTGTTGTATGAGATTTGATCGACTAAATATCAATGAATGAATAATATGCGATGTTGAAGTGCACACAAGAGATCACAAGTAAAGGAAACAAGCAATAAAGAGCAATTGAAAGTAAAGCGAAATAGAGAGCAAGAGCAAGAGGGCAATCGCAAACACAAGTATTTGTTTCGAGGTTTGAGCCACCGCTCTACTCCCCGCCTTCACCGCCGTGAAGGGTTTCCACTATCCGTCGAGGACTTTACAAGGTCTACCGAAGACCCAGAGTACCGAACTCCACCACTTACAAGAACTCTACCAAAGAGTTATCTCCACAAGAGGAACACAAGAACAAGTAACCAAGTGATCACAATAATGATCACAAACTCTTTACAACACTTCTCTTTTACAACTCCTTATAGAATGAGGATTGGAATTTTGGCTCTAGAAGTGTAGTGAGAAACCTAAAGCTCAGTTGTAAATTGATCTTGCTAGAAACACAACTGAAAAACAAGCCAAGAATGTAAGAGAGAATTGAGCGCTTTAACTTTTTCTTTCTTTTGAAAAACTTGTAAAACTAGGGATTTTTCTTAGTACCTTTGCAAGAGACCTATCTCCTCTATTTATATGGAGAGGAAGGATTAAAAACATTTTAAATTAAGCTTATTTGATCAGAAAATAATCCCTAAAGTTCAGAGAAAATCTGCCACAAAACAGACCAAAAACAGATTTTCAGAAAATCACCAAAGAGGAAAGAGCTGTTGGGCAGCAGCAGGCTTGGCGGCCGACCCGTCCGGTCGGCCGTCCGCCTTGCTAGCATATAGCCGTTGGGCTCGGGTCGACCGTCCGGTCGACCGGCCTCAAGAAGGAAACAAAGATATTAACTGTCGGACGGCCGGCCGGCTGACCGAAATTAACAGAGAGTTGGGATTTACAGGTCGGGCGACCGTCGGCCGACCGACAGACGTGCACAAGCGTGCACGTCCTGGACACATGATCCGGTCGACCGTTCCGGTCGGCCGGGTTAGCCTGAAGGAGAAAACTGGGAGGAAATTTTGAACTTGACAATTTTTGAAGATAATTTTGTAGGTATATGAAGTTAAGTATCATGTTGTAAAAGATAGTTATACATGGTGTAAACAAGATATAGACTTTGTAAGGATTTTGGAATCATGTATTAGAATCAAGACATGAACTTAAAACAAATACCAAAACTAAACAAACTGTATTTTGAAAATGTGTGTGTGTATCCTCGAGCCATTATTCTACAACCCCAAACTTTAACAAACTATTTCTTACATTCCTTACATTTGTTCTAAAGGACTACAAGATCTTCAATGGGCTTCTTCATATGATCTTGCAAAGGTTGATACTTGAGCCCGAAATGAGGTGACTTGAGTCAAAAACACCTTCCTTTAGGGAAGAATGCTCCTAGAATCATTAGAACCCTGAAACACACTGAAACAACAAACATGATTAGTACAAATAACTATATATGTTTTGTGATCATCAAAACACACTAAAACAGGTGATTGTAACCTTGGCCAACACTTTCATCCACTCAAAGAAATTTTACTTCGCTTTATTTTTCTGACCAAACAGTATAGGATCAATGACAATTCAATAAAGGTTCTTATTTTCTTTCATATCTCTTTTTTATTTTTTAATTTGTGTTCTTCAGTTCTAGTTTGATTTATTTTATGCACCCTTTAATCACCATGCTTAGTTTCATCATGAATATGAGTAACTAATTCTCTTCTTAGCTTACTAATCTCTCCACCACTAAGCCTAGTTCTATACGATGAATTAATTGATCTCCATGCCTGTTTGAACCCTAGAATTAAGTTAATGTTTCTTGAAGATTAGTGATGAACTAAGTTAAACTAGTTTTAGGGTTATACTATTTAATGATTATTCTTGGTTTATGCCTAGATACTTTGATAGCTTAATATTAGTCTAAAATAACTTTTCTTATGTTATACTTAGAAACTTTGATAAACTTATATTTAATTTTATCTAATGTACTTTAATTAGAGTTTGCTTTCTATCTTACTCTTCTTGCTTGAATTTGAAGCAACACTCTAAGATTAATCTTTCTAGATTCAATATGATGTTTATTCTTTATAGACTAATACTTAGTTGTAGTAGATGATTAGTTAGCTATGATCTCTCTCTTTATTCAATCAACTCTTTTATAACAATCATCTTTCTTTCTAAGTTTTACACAGAGAAAATGTACTGAATGCTTCAATCGCATCTCTCCCTGCGGATCGACTCTTTTAGCTCTTGCTATAGCAGATTAATTGGAAGAAAATAGAGAAACTTCTTAATCTTAATCTTTTACTTTTTTACTCTATTTTGTCTGTCAATCAAAGCTCTAAAACTCGTTGACAAAACTCTACTGAAGATGAGAAAATAGGCTCTTGAAAAACTTATGAAAAACTCACTTAAAAACACCATATATATATGCATTAGGAAAACTAGCCATTAGGGGTCAGAAATTGTTAGAAATAGCATGTTGGTTGATGGCCCGGTCAACCGACAGTCAAATTTCTGACTGTTGGAGCCTAGCAGTTGACCGTCCAGAGACCACTCTGTGCAAAAGGTCAATTTTGAGCACAATTTTGAGGTCTAAAATGTTCGAACATGGAAATAAGTATATAGGAAGATCATTAAGTTTTCTTTCTAGTTCAACTTGAATCAAATCGATATGATATAAGAATAAAAAGTTATAATCAAATTCTAAGGGTGTTAAATCAGAAATTGTAAATCGTTTTAGAACATGAATTGACTTCAACACAATATGATATCTTTAACTTTGAATCAAAATCGATCATTGATAAGAACTGTAGCTCTAAAAGTCATATTTGAAATACAATTTAAATCAAATTAATTGAATATCAGATAAAATGTTAAATTAAAATGCTGAAAGGGTGTGGAGCAATCAGCAGAATGATTTGCCGGGCCTGACCGATCCCCCAACCAGAAAGCCAAACTCTCTTACGGCCTACTAAAACCAACAGAGAGCACTGAGCTACTCTGCAATTGACTGATCGATCCACTGACA
>JAVJIF010020692.1:0-122760 GCA_038442645.1 Agave tequilana
ATGGAACCTTACTGGGAACTACTTTATATTGGAGGCATACACTCAATTTCAACGTTATCTCAGAGCATGTTGCAAACCACTTCCAGTTCTTAAGCTATGGCCAAGGCTTCTTTTTTTTTTGCCCCTTCTCTTAAAATAACTTATATATATATTTTTTTCAAATTGTTTTAGAATTTTGGTTTCTATGATCTTCTTGACTGTTACCATAATAAGTAGGGCTCAACCTGAACCAACTGTCTTATGTGACTCAGAGTTGCATCCTACAGAAATCTTGCTTTGTTTTGAATGTGCTTGATCCCAAGTTTCATGCCCAATGTGCTCCTTTTTTCTACTTTCTTAATTATATGCCCCATTTCTAATCGTGTGATCTATTTCTGAATTAAAGAAGTCCATGTTTGCAATGTTGCCAGCGGAGCATATCATTATACGTGTCTATGTACCACATTACAAGGTTCTCCAATCATGGATCTGACTAAATCATGGAAAAACACAACGAACATGAACTTGTGCATATTTTGCAGAAGACTACTGTACATTTGCTTTATTTATATAACTACCCCTGAACTTTTCCAAGAACTTTTAGTGATTTACCATTTGTCACTGTTATGTCTGAAATTTTGAAGTAGGAATAGAGTTTGCACGTTAGAAAGGTGCGGCAACATGCTACAATCTTGATTGCCTAAGAATAAGTAAGGACCATGGTGGTTTAATAAAATATTTTAGTAATGTTCACATAGTTTGCAATAATAAAGTAAGATTGCAGTAGTTTTGGAAGTGAAAGTTCATGGTAGTTTCTATAGTGGCCCATTGTATCCGTCACAAAGCCACATTTATAGGCCATGCATTCAATATCAACTGATAGAATGAAACTGCATTTGTAAACCTGTCTCATTTTACTCATACTCATGTAACTTTGTAATGCTCTATACTTCTTTTATCCTCTCTATATTTTCTTACCTATGCTCCAGTTATTAATCATTAGGTTTTTAATTTATTGCATCTCCAACAAATGTTTCTATAGACAGAATGTTTTGGGTCACTTGGAGGTCTCTGTCCTGGCAAGATGTGCTCCTTCTAAGTGAAGAATTCTTCCTGTTGGGATAAAACTTAAATTCTTCCAACTAACTTAAAAAATCCTGGACCTTGTACATTTTTTTGTCTTGCCATCAGGTTTTCTTTCGATTCTGTAGCTACATGGAGACACTTCATCCCACAAATGCTAAACTGGCTGTGTATGTCACAAATAATCATGACCCTACAGATTGATAACTACTTCTATGATTGTATTACTTTAAAATTGCATGTAAGACAATTATTGCCATCAATATATTGTTAACTTTTAGTCTTATTTGTAAATAACTAATTAAATACAATGATTAGCTGAGTACTAATAATAATTTTCTGATAGCGTTCATAAACTTTACAATAATTATCCATACGAGTTGTAATTTGTTCACATGATTGCATACGCGTATACATATTACTTGCTTAATCTATATAATCTTTCAGTCCAAAAGATTTTCATGTAAGAAATAAATAGTTGTTGAATTGTTTGTGAGCATTATAGTTAGAAATTCTAATATAAATAGATCATTATGTTTTAACTTTTATCTAACATGCACTGTGTGGTTTTGCTCAACTAGTATATCTTGATGGTTATCTAGTCAATTTATTTCATACAAACTGCTGTCTCTTCTTCTTTTCCATTAAAATCTTCTCGCAGACTCGCACTGTATGAGTCATTTGCAGGAAGAACAATAGGCCAGTTAGAACATTGAGCTTTTTTCCTTTTTGTTTTGTTCTGAGAATAGACTGTACGCTATTACAAGCGAGATTTGAATCCCTGGCCTCTTGCCCACCATGCACTTGCATCTTTGCCTTTTGTTTATGGAAAGAGGTTTTAGCATAAGTTCTTGTCTAGCCAAACAGTATCACTGAATAATTCTTTTCTTCAAGACATTGAAACAATAGAATGATTCTCTTTATACTTTCGAATAAGAATAAATTATGCAACTATTCTTATAATTGTTTATAAAGTTTGTTGAGACGAGTAGCTGCAAAGGCTTCTCAGATTTTACATGATTATTCTTCCTTTTATTTATTTATTATTATTTTTTGAATATCAATATCGGGAAGTTAAGATTGTTGTTGCTGTTGTTGCTGTTGTTATTATTTTTATTATTTTGCAATGATTCTATTTTAGGCTTTCGAAGATTTTAGTGACTTTGCAGCATTAATAGTGCACGGGCGGAAATCTTGATACTGATTACACTTATTTGAAATCTTTCTTTATAAGAAAGTTGGACAGCTTAGCTGCATGATCTTCTTATCGCTTGAAATCATTTCGTTGGTAAAACCTACTGACATGAGTTATTTTAGAATGCGAGTACATGTTCAGCTTCGTCCGTGAAGAAGAGATCATCTACATCTGTTCATGACATGGGATTGCGTCATAGTTCTGTAATTACATCATCGAGTGTGAATGCATCTACAACTACATTAGCAAGGCTCCTTTGCTCCATATGAGCAATGTACCTAAAAAAGCTGTTGTTGCCGGACTTGTACCTTGCAGTACTGCCATATCGCCAAATCAGTCTAGAGAGTCTATATCTTCAGATGAAAGTATGTCTACCTGTGATTCTATGAAAAGCCAGAGTTTGAGTATATCGATAATGCGGAATCTGCAGCAGTGTCTTCTTTGGAAAGGCGAACAAGTTACAATCTCCATATTACGGAGAATCCAGATAAAGAAGGTTTGTTTTCTCCATCAGTCCAAATCTTCCATATTCTTTTTTCTGAAATAATGCTGAAACTTGTTTCTCACCATATTTCTCTAAAGGTCTTTAACTAAGTAGAATGGTTCTTTTTGGTTTGTGTACATATAAGGTTTTAGTTTGTATATTTTTCTAGGCTTCTTAATAATGTTTTAGCAGGACACATGTTGAAGAGAGATGTTGTTGTTCCAATGGAGACGGCTGATAGCATCATTGATGTTGACACCAACCACAATGATCCACAACTGTGCGCACACTTGCCTGTGATATTTACAAGCATCTACGCATGGCTGAGGTGATTGCCCCCCCACTCCCCTCTCGCGCTCTCTTCATTTTGTGTAAATGCAGCTTCGGTCCCCAACATAGTATTTTTTTATACTTATTTGCTGTGCCATATGTGTATTCGATCATGATCTACCAATAATGGTTTGACTATTGTTCTATATGCAATGGAAAAGTTAAAGTATTCTTTGTTTTTTTTCCTTTTTGAGTCCCATTCTTATGTTTCACTTGATAATTCGTCACAATTTGTTTTGCAATATGTAGTACGCAATATGCATCTTCATGTTTAACAGATTAGGGGTTTAAGGGTGTTTCTTCCTTTCGCTGCCAACACTTGAACACTCAAATGGCATCCACATTTACATCACATGATAGGTTGTCTGGTTTCTACCGTTGGTGACCTGGTTTGAATCGTCCAGCAACTGTTCCAACTATGGTTGTTTGGCTGGATCATTCAACAATGCAGGATGCTCAGCTTATTTCAAGCGCCTAAGTGCACTATGACAATGCATCCCAAAATGAGATACATTAGTTATTAACAGATGCTTGATGCAAACTTTAGAAAATTTTACTTAGTTGACTTATTTAACTATTACATATACTCTGAAGTCAAGCAAACTAGAACCACCGTTTATGCTGTCTTGTAGCATTGTTGTTTGGAGATCTATCTCCAGTATTTCAGGTGAACACCATCATGTTACCTCTAGCACTTTCAACTTCCAAGCGTATGTATGAACTATATTTGCATACGAGGTGCTTGTTGTTTTATTGTTATTTCCCTTTTTGCTCTTCCAAGGCTTGGGTATACTGTCTATAATGGGAATGAACTTTTCTTTTTTATTTTCCTCATACTGATGAATGTCCCCTACTGTTTCAGACTAAGAAAAGGCCTTCTACAGACTTCATGGACAGGGTTCAGAAAGACATAAATCCTAGCATGCGCTCAATCCTAATAGATTGGCTTGTAGAAGTACATCCATATCTTGTTCTGAATTTCTTAAACCTTTTTTTTAATAATTAAGCTTTTGATCATAGTTATCTGCAGTTGCAGAGGAATACCGGCTTGTGCCAGAGACATTATATTTGACTGTGAACTACATTGACCGGTATCTCTCTGGTAATGAGATAAACCGCCAGGGCTACAGCTGCTTGGTGTTGCCTGCATGCTAATAGCTTCGTAAGATTTATCTTTCATCCTTGTGACGACCTCTTTTTTACATAATGATATTCTTATGTGCTCATAATGCTACAAAATCTTCTCAGGAAATATGAAGAGATACGTGTTCCACAAGTAGAAGAATTTTGCTACTTACTGACAACACATACTTTAAGGAAGAGGTGTGGTGTTTGTCCTGTCCTCTAACTTAGATCAGCATTGTCATTGCTTTCCTTGTAATATCTTGATCCACAGGTATTGCAAATGGAAGCTGCTGTCCTGAAGTACTTGAGTTTGAAATGACAGACCCGACAGCCAAGTGTTTCTTGAGGTAACAATTAATTTCATCTCTTTTCTAGAGAACAGCTCCTCAAAGGTTTATACTCATGGCTGCACATTCTTGATCAAAACAGGAGATTTGTGCGAGTTGCTCAAGGATGTGATGAGGTAATTTTAAGCTCCTCACCACCCCCCCCCCCCCCCCCCCCCCCCCCCACCCAAATTCCTTTAAAAATCTTTTCTGAAACACCAGTGTTTGTCATGTTTCATAATGCAGGCTCCCTTACTGCAGCTAGAATTTCTTGCCAACTATATAGCAGAGCTATCACTTCTTGACTACGATATGCTTTGTTATCCTCCATCAATCATAGCCGCTGCTGCTATTTTTTTGGCAAAATTCATTCTACAACCAACGAAGCATCCTTGGGTAAGCATAACTTTGCGTTCACCCTTAGTTCTTTTCCCAGTAATATTCAGCGTATGTATATCTGTTGTTGAAACCACCTTCATTTTTTTCATTCCGGGAAAAGGGTCATCTCATATGATTTAATTGAATCACGTGCAAAAAGTCGTTCCGAAGAATGTCCACATCCTAAAATGTGATTTAATGCTTCTTGTCCTTGCAGAATGCCACTCTGCATCATTACACACTATATCGACCTTCTGATCTGTGTGAATGCGTGAAGGTTCTACATCATCTTTTCTGTAATAGCCCTGGCAACAACTTACCTGCAATCAGGGAGAAGTATAGCCAGCACAAGGTAATTAACTGTGGTGGTCTTTGCTCTTTTACATTTCCCACTGAAGTCTGATCATGACATGCTGACTTTTTATTCTCTCTCAATTTCTGTAGTACAAATTTGTGGCCAAGAAATTTTGTCCTTCGCCAATTCCTACACAGTTCTTCCAGAATCCAAGCCTGTTAGGCCTTTGATCAGAGTTCCAATCCTTTGTTGGAGGTTTCAGTCTTGCATCTACCAGTGTGTCCGCGGGTTTAGATTGCTTTAACTGGTGCGGCTATGACTCGAGTCTAATTGAATGACTTATGTAAACCTGCAAGTGTGGTAGCTTTGTTTCCGGCCGTCTGTTCACTCGTTCCAATTGTAGATCCTACCGCAGACATTTCTACTAATAAGCTTTATAGTGTTGATAAGTGTGCAGATTTCGCAGTCAGAAATGATTGTTATCTGATTAACCCGCTGTAGTTCCCTTGGCCTATTCAATGCTGGACCATTTATTAAGGCAAAACCCAGCACTATGTTATTGTTTAGTAATCCCTTGTACTGCTGCTTGTTGATCTGCCCTACACATCTGTCCTTTGTTACCTTTGCCATTGCAGATATCCCCTTATACCTCTGTTGTACTTCTTTTCTCTTCACTGCCCTCCCTCTTTTTCGGAGTGGTTTAGGATTCAAATGGTTTTTTTGTAATAGGGTTGATATATTTAGGTTTGTGCTTTGCTTGTTCAAATACTGAGGAATAATGTATAACCATCTTAAAACTTCCCCCTGTTTATCTAGCCAGGGTGGTATATATCCTGAAAAAAGAAAAAGAAAATCAAAAGAAGCAACATCAATTCTGATTTCTGAGGGAATGATAGGGTGAAGAGTAGAGTGATTTAGTTGAGTGTAAGGGGAAAATGTGCAGAAGGATATCAGTATTTTTTTGAATTTTAGTATTATTTTTAACCCTTTCTATTTTTGATGTTATTAATTTCTTTAAATGCCAAAACAAAATGGACCAAAAGCATTGAACATGCCAAAATCGAAACTCCAGAAGGATCAGAACCAAAGCAAAAATTTTCAAACCATAGTATGGAGGCCTCATGCTTCCAGCTTTCTACTTGTTCCGGCCTAATTTCTATATTCTCATTAAGTTAAAAGACCAGGAGCACAAAGTGCCCGTGAAGTATTTGTATCTCCACGAAACTATATGATTCCGCGGACATTTTTGTTAACAGAGCTGCGTTCTAATAACGTTACATAATACAATACTCATTGATCGGAATGCAACTCGCAGAAGAGATCAGTGTCAAGCATCTTGAAGTTTACGGTGATTCTAAACCCATCGTCAACCAAGTCCAAGAGGAGTACGAAGTCCAACATGAAAACTTTGTACCCTATCACAATGTAACTGTTAACATGGCTGAGAAATTCAAAAGCTTCTATGTAGCACCCCGTTCTCGGGATACGTACCTAGATATGTGTCCTGATTTTTTTGACCGTATTATTTCAATTTTCTTCTAGTATTTGTTTTTAAGTTGTGATTGCTTTTTTTCCTTAATTTTTTTTCTTTTTCTTTAATTTTCTTTCTTTTCTTTCTTTTCTTTTCTTTTCCTTCACTCCACCCTCCATAACCTGCTCCCCCTTCCACCGCCGCCTGCAACAGCAGCCAGGCCATGATGGGCTACTGCAGCAACCCCTCTTCCCCCATCTCATTTCATCATCACACTTACTCCTCCTTCTCCATTAAAAACCCTTTTTTCTTCTTCCTTCTTCTTTCCATCTCCATTTCAACCCCAACCACTTCAAGCAAAAACCAAACCTCATCTCCACCACCGCTGCCGCCGCCCCCCATAGCCGCCGGCCACTCCCCCACACCCCCCTCCACTCCTCCACCTCCTTCAACCTCCACTAACCACCCACCACTTTAATTTCAGCCAAAACCCATCACCACTACCTCCATTCCTCCAAAATTCACCACCATCTCTATCAAATCCACCACTCCCACCACCCCATCATCACCTCCTCCTCCTCTAACTCCCCACCACCTCCAACAACCATCACAACCACCATCACCACCATCAACTACCACCACCACTCCTTCACCAAACAACACCAAACCACAAAACACCACCACCCCCTCTCCCCGGGGCTAGGCCGCGCCCCCCCCCTGGCGGCGCCGCTGTCGCCGCCACAGCGACAGCGGCGGTGGTCCGGCGGCCGGCCACCGAACCCCCTTCCTCCATTTTCTTTCTTTCCTCTTCTTTCTTTCTTTTCTTTTCTTTCCTTCTTTCTTCTTTTATTCTTTCCAAATATACCATTTTCTCATATTCCTAAAATACCCTCTACCTCACCCCCAAATTACTTTCCCATAATTTCAATTATACCCCTCCCCATTAATTCTTATTTTCCTCTTTTAAAATACCCTCCCCTCTTTCTCCTCTCTCCCTCTCTCTCTCCTCTCTCATTCCCTCTCTAATATATTTATAATATTTATTATATATATGTATATATTTTAATATGTATTATGGGCTAATAGCTTGCTCGCACGTGTTCGCGGATTTTTCCGAGTTTTACTCAATATTTCGTTCTGGTATTAGGCAAGTACATCTCTTGTGCTGTTTTATACCTTGCTATCATCGTTACATGCCTAATAATTATTATCTTACTTTTTATACATGATGCATCGTATGCTAGTTGATATAAGATATGCGAGTATATTTCTTACTTTATTACCATCATTTCATGTCTAAAAATTATTATCTTACTTTTAATATATGATGTCTCTTTATGCAAGTTGATATATGTTATATATGTGATTTCTAAAATTATCATGTTTTATTGTCTAAAATAGCTGCCGACCGTTATTATACTTTGTCGAACCGGTATTATACCGGGTATGCCTAGATTTGCTCCCGCTTTACTCGGCTTCGCATAGCTAATTAAAAGATAAATTTATTATTGTTATAAATATGGTTGTGAAGAGTTTGAAATGTTTATACCGTTTTCCTGTACCATATTACGTGACGGTTGATACCTAATATTTAATGTTGTGACTCTCACCGACATATAGTTATTTGATCCTGACATGTATACACCTGATACTTGCCATGCTCTACTTGACACTTGATATCTGACACTGGTACTTGTCATGCTATATTTGACACTTGACATTTAACACCGGTACTTACCATGTTATACTTGACCATTGACATCCGATACCGGTACTTGACATGCTATCACTCACTTGACATGCTATCACACACTTGACATGTTATCACCTAGTACTAGTACACTTGACCTGATATTGTGACACTTGACCGGTTATTGTTATACCCGGCACCTGTATTATATTGCATATTCATGACTATCACTTTACGGAGCCTTGGTTTGATTATTATACTGTTACCAGACTCCTGGTACTCTTGAACTCCTGTATTTCTGAACTCCTGTATTCTTGAACCCCTGTAATAGGGAGACTCCTGATATTACACTCCTGATATTATACTCTTGTTAATCCCCGTAATTGGATAATCATTGTTATTGGATTACTGTATACATCTTATGGACATTAGCTTTGGACAACATATATAATAAAGTACTCAGCTTACACTGGAGTGGGGGAAACTGATGGAAACCTGTATGATGCTATATTTATGATGGTGATATTTCTGAAGTGTCGTGTGGGGCGCGTAATGATAAGTCCCCGGAAGCAGTAGCTGAATCTGAAGTGTCGTGTGGGGCGCGTAATAATAAGTCCCCAGAAGTAGTAACCTGAATCTGAAGTGTCGTATGAGCCACACAATGATAAGTCCCCGGAAGCTTACTCCTGAGCATAGTCCCGGGTAGAGACGGGACCCACTATAAATATGAGCCATCAGATTTATCAGTTTCCAAATAATAACTCATCTTATTCATAAGTGGATGTATGTGTGCCGGTAGCACATACAAAAGCATATGGATCGGATGAATAACATAAAATAACCAAACAGTAATAATATTAGGAACGTGTGATATTTGGTCTCTCCTTTGTTCGGGTCCTGGTACTCACATATCAGACCCGGGTAAATTCTACAGAGTGCGAACTCTAGTATGGACTATCAGTGATGTGAGGCGCTGGTAGGAAGGCGATTGAAATATCAAACGGTACTGATTATTATTATTGAATAAATTAAAATGTAATACCTTTATATTCCAGTTATAATGTTATGCCCTGAGTTGACACCTTACTTTATGATAAATGATGATTACTCCAGATACACTATAGTTCTGTTATTCTTAGGGCAACTCAAGTTGTATAAATTCAGACGATGGCGACATGAGCTATGTGGTATATAGATGAGGGTTTTCTTGTTTGGATTATCCACTTGACGTATCTGTCCCGTGAATCCATAATCTGAGCTTGTACAACTATTTTTATTCATACTTGTATTTATCACATGTTTAACTTATTTACCGCATGTTTATATGTACCTATACTCTTCATACTGCCTTTTATGCATGTTTTCAGTTTCAGATTCATCGATATACATGATTTACTATCGTTCCTTTAATTTCCCTTATGATACTTGAACCTGCATACCTAGACCACATCACTTGATCATGTACACATGTGCCAGTTATGCACGCCATTTGGCTTTATTATATGTACTCGCTAGGGTTACTAACAACCCTGCATCCTCATGTCTAGATCCTAGAGTTTGGACCTGGTGGCCTTACTGTAGCTGATCAGAGTGCGCAGCGGATTCTTCCGTGATGATCGGTGTGCAGCAGAAGCTTGGATCATCGCCGCAGCTCTTCCTCCCAGTTCCTCCCCTGTTTGGTTCTCGAGACCCCTCTTGCTGTTCGTGAGCATCTCTCAGCTTTTGTATATCCCTTCATATGATGTACTTTTGTATTTTCTGGTGATATAATATTCTTGTAATATTGTATCATTCTCTGTGATAACCATGTACTTGTACTTTTCTGTTAGAATGTATATTTCCACTGTGTTTCCGCACTCTGATTCTTACCTGTACTGATGCTTAACGTATATACGTGAGGGTATTTTTGACCTGCGTATATACGTCGTAGTGACGTTTTCGCACCCGAGGGATCAGGGCGTCACATTCTACATGAACCATGTACTTTCGCAACAGAATGCACATGTAGATGTGCTGACATCACTTGCTGCCTCACTAGCTCTCCAAGCCAGAGCGACAGAGGAAGTACTTACTTGTCTACAACCATGACTTATACTGTCTGAAATTTACCCTTGAAGAGAACAATATCCTAAAAGAAGATCTTCAAGTCAAAGAAGTTCTCAAGACTTCAACGGATCCAAAACCCAGGGATTGGAGATTCCCCATCGTCATCTTCGTCTTATACGGCATACTGCCTGATGATCCTAAGAGGCGGCTGCAATCTAAAAGAAAGCTCCTCGGTTCTATTACAATGCGATCACACGAACAATATATCGTCGTTCGTTTGATGAAATCTTACTCCTCTGCCTTTCACACAACGAGACACAAGAGACACTTAAGAAAGTTCACGACGATACGTGTGGGGCTCACCAACCCAGACCTAAAGTTGGGGACAGATTCCATAGACTTGGTTACTACTGGCCAAAGATGGTCACTGTTATCACCTACCTAGGGGATGTCATATTTGTTAGATCCATGGTGACTTCATACATCAAGCACAAGGTCATCTTCACCCAACGACTTCTTTATAGCCATTTAAGATGTGAGGAATGGACGTCATCAGACTCATCAGCCCACTAACATCCAAAGGACATCGGTTTATCTTAGGTATAACTAATTACTTTTAAAAATAGGCGAAATCTGTCCTCCTATAAAAGGTAAAGACTTCCAACGTGATCAAGTTCATCAAATATCACATGATCTACCGCTTTAGCATACCTCAATGAATCGTCCACGATAATGGATCCCAGTTCGTCAGCCAAGTATTCTAGAAATTCTACAACAAATTCAGAATTCAAAGCGTGTCCTCAATGGCATACTATCTAGCTGCTAACAGTCTTGCGGAAGCCTTCAACAAGACTATTAGAAAACTTCTTAAGAAGTTCATCTTGAAAAGTCAACGAGACTGGGACGAGAAGTTAGGCGAATGCCTTGGGCTTATCGCACAATGGTGAGAACCCCAACAAACGCTACACAGTTCACCTTGGTATATGGGTGCGAAGATGTACTTCCATTAGAGATTCAAATTCCATCTTTGCATATTGCTTGCGATTGAGATAACAAACGAGAATAAGTATCCGCTGCGTCGCCAAGAGTTAGAAGTTTTAGATGACAAACGTTTACAAGCTCAACAACAAATTGAGCTCTATCAAGCTCGAATTTTCAAAACCATTAAAAAGAAAGTCAAAAAATGAATTTTCAAGATAGGCGATCTTACCTTAGCTGTCAGATGACCTATGGTAAATTTTAACCTAAATGGGAGAGACCTTTTATTGTAGAGACAATCTACTCAAACAGAGCTTATTGCCTCACAAATTCAAATGGCTACACGCTTATGATGCTGATTAATGACAAATTTCTAAAGAAGTACTATCCATGATCAAGTTAACACCATAACTTTGATCAGATGAGTATTCTGGCCAATCGTTTGATTAGAGTTTGGGATCTAAGATGTTTGGAAGAGCGCTAAAGAAGAACATGCTCTTTCAAAAGAATTGCATCATCACTTACTGACATATGAGCTGATCGAATATGGAGATACCACGATGCATGATGTCAACATTGAAGATATGACAACGACAGAATTGTCAGGCTTTAGCCTTGTCATTCTTCTCTATTACTGACATCTAGCCGATCGAATTTGAAGATACCACGATACATAATGTCAACATTTAAGTAAGGACAAAGGCGTTTCTCGGTTTTAGCCTTGTCACTCTTCTCTAATATATAGACCTATATCCATTTTCAATTTGAAAGATTAGGCCATATTTTGAAGTTGTGCATGCCTAGGCAATAGTTTTAGGCACTCTTCTTCTTGATCGTTTCTCTCGATCCAAAAGGATGGCTTGACTTTTCTGGCCTGACTTTTTCATATGTAATGGTGGCATGCCTTCAACCACCTCCTCTCTTTTTGGCGGATCATGGTTCGGCTTCACGACTATTCCAGTCGAACACGTGATACAGTGATCGAACTTATTGAAGAAGGCTCGTGATGCAGTAGCCGAACTCATGGAAGAAGGCTCTTGATGCATCTTCGCAAAATATTTTCAGTGTTTCTATATTCATATTGAAGTCTGACGATCGGTTGAGAACCAAGGTCTTGATTATGAGAGAGACAGGAGAAATCTCACAGGGAATAATAATTTCCCGATAAATTTCTCACAGAGTTTATACTCGCTTCTTTAGTCCCTAGCGAGATTTTAGAGGTCATCTGTGAAATTAAAACACAGAAAGTACATTATGTACTTTTTCAAAAAAGTTCACTTTAAGTCTTAACAATCCAATGCCTCCGACGGCTAAGGATAGAGGAACACATTGACTTTTAAGTCCAATACAAAATCCTCGACAATTTATCATGCTGAGGGGAATAGCATGGCTAGCCCAACTCAAACGGTAGTTGGTAAAGACTTACTAAATTCGTTGATAAATGAGAGTTTGCTAAAAATCCTAAGAGAGTTAATCTTGCCAATCCCATCAAAATCCCATACCAATTCCCTTTCATGAAATGATATGTCTACAAAAAGCTGTATTTATTTCTCCAGCGAAATAAAATACATATCGAACCTATCATGTTAAAGTTCACACCTCTGAGAGCAAGGCTTCAATATACCCCCAGCGAGTAAAACTTCTACTTGTCAATTCTCTTCAATAGAATGACAAGTCTACCAAACTTGCTCAAATCGCAAAACAAATATCAGTCAAGTTAAAAATCACACCCTGACTATACTTGCTCAAATCGCAAAATAAATCACTGTTATGTTAAAAGCTACACTTTTGACAATAGGATTTTCTTTACTTGTCAATTTTCTTCAATAAAATGACAAGTCTACTAAACTTGCTCAAATCACAAAACAAATTTCGGTTAAGTTAAAAATCACACCTCTGATCAAATTTACTCAAATCACAAAATAATTCAAGTTAAAAATTACACCTCTCATAGTATTTTCTCAATAAAAATAAGACCTATAATTAAAATTATACCTCATATCGGTTAAAATTATCACCTCTTGCCCACTTTCTCAAAAAAAAGTATCAAATTTGGTTAAAATCACACCTTCAGTTGCTAAGTTAATCGTTACCTCTAGCACACAAAATAATTCCTGTCAAGTTAAAAATCACACCTCTGACAGTAATTTCTCTTAGTCTTCTCATTCAAGATGAGAACTACGGTTAAAATTACACCTCTCCTATTCAACTTTCTCAGCGAAGTTACCCAACTTTCAATTGCTAAGTTTGCCATTACATCTGGCAATCAAATTTAACTGCTTTAGTTTGTCTAATTTCCAAATACAAAAAGAAAACAGATACGAGTTAAAAGCAAAATAATCACTTTTATTCGGATCAAATGGTAAAAGTGATACAAACACACTCTTATTCAATAACTGGAGTGTTAAAAAAAGGAGGAAAGTTAATTTTGCTGAGCGAGAGACTTTATCTGCTCTTTGAGATCTGGGATGTCTTTCTGACGGTTTCTTTGACCTCGGTCATTGCTTTTTTCCACAATTCTTCATTGGGCAAGAGTTTCTTCATTGGGCAAGAGTTGCTTTTTTCCACAGTTCTTCATTGACCAAGTTTTAAACGTTCACATTTCATACAAAATGTGCCCAAAGAAATATCAAAAGGTTAGAATCCAACTATCCAAAAGAATTCCATTCCACCCATCATCAAGTTAAATATTCACATTTGCTAGTAAATTTTCTCCATTATCATTGACCTCTTCAAACAACATACTTTCTAGCTCTGGTTCATAAAATGAGAGGCTACCAATTTCAAGTATTCCCACTCCATCCATTGGGTCAAAAATATCACGATCAACGTCTCACATCTTTGTTCCCCCCTGAATGTATGAAGTATCCTTTCTTCCAAGAAGGCAAATATTAGTGTGAACATATATCAAATCTTGTGCACATTGGGTTGGGAAGAAAGTTTGTTTCTCCTAAATGAATGTATAAATGAGTATGTGCTCCAATTCCTCTCACCATAAGAGGATGATCATGGTTGTCCAAGTAACTTCAAAGCGATCACTTGGAGGTTAGGTGTTGAAGAGTCATATAGAATCTATCAAATCTTTGGATCAGCTAGTCCTCTTTCTTTTAAAAAGTCACCATCTGCCCCCTATTTCACAAGAAAACCGAGCAAATTCTTCATTAACTTCTCTCCTAGTTTTCGCATTTGAAAAATATCTCAATATACGCTTGTTCCTCTCAATGGATACTTCCATATCCTTATGCGGAGGAACACGGGTTGTATCCTCATCTAGCCAATTCTTACCATAGAACCTTCATAAGATCAAAAATAGTAAATTGAAAAATATAAATTATGATATTTCCCGTTCAATTGAAAAGAGCTACAAACCAATATTTACCTAGGGTTTAAGGAATATGCTAAGCAATGAAGTGGCCTAGTGCTTTTCTTCCACCTATTAACCAAGATATCCATGCACCACATTATAAAAGCTTGAACTTTCATCTTATTGTTTCCCTTCCTTTTCATACATAGCAATTTCCAACTTGGCAATGATCGAATCCCATTTCTCCTATATATTAGATGAAGATCCTCTAAATAGGATCGGTGAATGCAAAGGATGTAAGCTATGTTTTCTCACCTTCATTATCAAGAATCTTTTGTTTCACAAATTGAGCCCTTCCTGGACCATCACCCTTGCATCAAGACCACTCTTCACTAACCACCAATTCTATAAGATTCCTTTTGATAGCTTCAAATCTTCGAAGCATCTCAATAGCTAGTTCGGACACCTCAATACTCTTAGAACAATGATTATAAATATGGAAGTACTTGTGAGAAGGATCTACGATTCTCGATTGTATATCCTCGAATTACTGGCCGTTCGTTTCTCGATCATATCATATATGCTTACATGATACTAGCTAATATCAATAAATGCGCCCGACTTTTGGGTTCAAACAAGAACTGTTCAAATGAATAAAGTAGCTTTTTGACTCATTGATCAAAGATGAACATAGGCTCGAATCTCGCAATGTAAATATTTATTCTCTCTGGACGTGATTCTGATCAAGCCCCGAAGGACACGCAGGCTCATTGCAGAAAAAACAAGAACTGCAGGCTGTGATGTCTTGTTCACTCACCTAACGGCGTGGCCCATTTAGCGGAGCAATCACATGACATGTTTCCTTTTGCCTTCTTTTTGATGCATAATAAGATTTCGTTATCCCTCATTCTAACTAATTAACGCACATCATGTGTCAAAGGACGAGGAATCGATTCCTTTGATTTCGACATTTTAATCAAGATTGTAACAAAGATTTTTGTGAAGGGGTTTTTGGATACAAATCCTCAAGTAAATTTCTTATTTGAATATTAATCTCCCACAGTATTATATTATATTTAGATATGGTCCCCTGCAATTTATTACTCACTTGTGATAAGTTCCTCCAGCTAATAATCTACTCCTGAGCAAGGAACAAATCTATCACCAAACATCCATCACATCTACGAAGAAATCTATCACAAAACAAGGGGTCCGGTCCGATTCTTTACATTTTAGGATCATTATGCAAAAACTCAAGAAAAAGACTGCTCGAATGATGCTTTGTTATCATGAACGATTACGCGTACAGATGCAGAGTACGGAGAAATCATGTGTAATTTCGTGTTAGCGTTTAAAGCCATGTGTGGCCTGATTAGTCTCATATTGAATAATTGAGTCAAAGTAAAGAATATGAATAGAAAGTTCAACATCTACCTATTTGTTTAAGCTTTTGAGACACGTGAGTCTTGCTTTTGGATCCAATGGTCAGGCGTTTGATACTCTTTGAGTTGTCCATAATAATTCAGCATCCAAACTATAATTGGCTACTTTTCCTCTTGGTAAACGGTAACTTTTGAGGAAAGCCTCAATCTAGCTCAGTCCTTTAAGGCTATGTTTGTAGTAATTTGAGGGCAGAACAAGCAAGAAGACACTCGGGAGTCCATCCGACTAATCAGGGGCGGAACCAAGTGTTGGCTGAGCTCGGCTACATCCCGCTCTACTTTTTCATATATTGTTCTAGACCCTTTTTATCTTTTCATATATTACTTTATACTAATTTTTTTGAAGCAAATTTATTCTTAGTTTCGTCTCTGATTTAGTGAAGAATATTGTTTTATTCTTTTGATAAATTTATATATTGTACAAACAAATATCATAAAGGATCGCGGTCCACTTCAAAATTAATTCATCATTAACTAATGTCATTATCAAGAGAGGCAATTGAGGAACATGCTATGCTTTTTGCCTCAGCTGTCTGCCACTTGAGCATTCCGATTCTTCTCACTTTTTTTTTTTCCCTTTCTTCTCCATGACTTCTCTTCACAATCATGTTCCAGCCATTGACTTGATGCTAGCTGCAGTACTTCAATGTAGTACAATTCTTTGACTTTCCTTCTCAATTTTGCTACGCCCCTTGCCGTGCTTTAGAAAAATACGAAGAAAAAAGGGATATCGATGAGGTTTCTTGTTTACTAAATTTATGACCAGGGTATTGCACGTTAAAAATGCAAAGAAATTTTGAAATAGAGAACAAAAATTATTGGTTCCATACAGAAACTTTCGTGAATTTCTCTCTCAGAGATTGGAAGTAGAATAGCTCTATAAACTCTTATAAACTGGTGTAAAAACTTTTATAAATCTTATTGAAAATCCGCTACAAAACGAATAGTTTTATAACAAAGCCAATTAAAAAAATTCAGCCGAGAAAATTCAACTAGCTGTCGAAAGTGGGTGCATGACTTTCGACAGGTAACAGTCACAAACGGATATATTTTTAAAATTTGGAAGTTCATTTTCGAAAGCTATGTATTAGCTGTTGAAAGTATTTTCGACATGATTAAGTTTTTTAAAGAGAAAATTGTTGAAAATGAATAAATTTTGTAAGATTCTGAACTCTCTGGAAAACACTGTCGAAAATGAGTCTTGACCTGTAGAAAGCTATTTTAGATAGTTAGTGAAAAACGAAAAGAAAACTGTCGAAAATAAGTCAGTTCTATAATTTACTAAAAAATACTATCGAAAACGTGCACAGAGCTGTCGAAAGTTATTCAGCTCAAACTTAAACTCGTATATGCTAAGTGTCCATTTTCGAAAGCTATGTATCGAGTTATAAAAAATAGTTCAACTTTTATGATTCTTTTCAAAACTTGATTTAAATCAATTTTAACTTTATAAATCAAGCAAAATTATATTTCTTTAATCTCTTTTGAGCGCTAATATGTATGGATTAACTCCACTACATATTTCAAATAATAAAACTCATTTTTGATATTAATATTTATTAAAAAATATTTTTTCACTAAAAATAAACTTTTTAGAAACTTTACTTTAAATTCATTTTATAATGAATATTGTATAATGAAGTTATCAATTCTATAATGGATATTCAATTTTGAGTTAACAATTCCATAATCTAAAGTTTAACAAACTTCTAAACTTACAAACACAAATATTATTTTCTTGAAATGAAGTCTTCTTATAGATGCTTGATTAGAATTCGACTTCTTAAGCTTCAATCAACAATTTTAGATATTCCAATGAATATTTTTGAAGTTAAGTTTTACGATAAGGTCTTGAATAACTTGTAATCTTGATAAATTTTCAAGATGATTAGTTCTTTAATTACATGAGCTGTGTATCATCAAAACACGAATGATTGAACCTTGGGCCACCATCAACTTGCTTATAAATTTTGACACGATCTGGACAGACTACACCTTAAACTTGTTCGGGGAATATCTTCCTCATACGATGTTTATTTTCTATGATTTTAACTGTTCGAACCACCTCCTACGATAAGGACTCCTATATTTGGCGCGTATATTCTTCTCTCTTTCTCTCTTTAGATGAGCATTAAAATTTCTAGTCATGGTTTCTTGAAGAGTGCTGTTAATATAAATTGATAACAGACAAGCCTTACATATTAAAGCTTTAAAAAACACCAGAAACGATAATCAAACAAAGGCAACGATGATAACGTACAGTATGAGAATGTTAAGAGACAGTAACCTCGATCATGCTAGATCTCACGAAGCTCACATTCTCCAGGAGAACAAATAGACGCATATTGATCCATTCAGAGAGTTCTAATGGCTCCCCCAATTGAAGCAACAACTACAAAAGACTTAAAAAGGCACTCTTTGATGGCTTCACCATTATGAAATAATGTTACGTTGCTGTTACTTCGAGAGAAAATGTGTTCAACTGGCTGGGTTGAGCAGCCAACACACAGGTTGTGGTGGAGTTTGCCGGAAAAGATTGAGTCATGAAGAATGTGGAAAAATTATTTACAATAACGGAGAAATAGGTGATGCTAATCAATTATGTAGAAATTAAAGACAATTGGAACAATTAAAACTATTGCAACAATAAACAACGAGAAACAAAGTTAAAAGAGAGATAAAGTTGAGAAAGATCAAACTTTGCAAACACAAAAAATATTCTCAAAGTTCGATTGTCACGCCCCGCTTCCATAAATACGTGAAAACGGAGTCGCGACGAGAGTAGACAACGTACATACGCGAGGAGAATACCCCACGCATATATATAAAGCCTAAAGTCACCCGAACAAGTTACAAAAAATAAGGTGTAATAAATCACGATCACTACAATACTTCATATAAATATACACACATGATAACAAATGAATAAAGGAATAGAATAAGTAACGAGTCCAATATATCGAGAATCAAGGAAACTATAATAACCACAGGGATAAAAGAAAAACAAGAATAACAGATCCAAAAAGGGAGAAACTCTGAGTGTATGTTGTCTAAAAATTATTGAAAACAAAGTCTCAGACGTGAATCTCGCAAACGCGGAGGTTGCGTTCCAGCCTCAAGGCACAGGCCTCATGCCAAACGCAAAGGTCGCGTCTCAAGTCAAACGCGGACCTCGAATCCTTTGTCAAACGCAGAGGTCGTTTCCAACCTCAGACGCGAACCTCGCAGTCTCTGCCAAACGCGATGGTTGTGCTGTTATTTGAGACGCAGACCTCACGGTCGCGTTTCAACATTAAAACGCGAGCCTGCGTAGCTTTGTGTTTCAACACAAATGTAAGGCTGAGAAGCTTTGCGTTTCAACTTCAATGTGAGCATGTGAGCTCCGCGTTTCAACACAGATGCGAGCCTGTGAGCTCTGCATCTCAACATCAGAGCAAGGTTCGCGTTCAGCGCGAGACCCGCGTTTCTACTGTAACTGACAGCCATGAACTTGGTCAGTTACACCTTAGTTTCTCTCCACATAATGGGGAATAACTTCCCATTATGGAGAGATTTAAGGGATCAGTTACACCCCTCCCACTATGGAGAGATTTAAGGGGTTAGTTACACCCCAAAATTCTTTATAAATAGCTATGAATAGCTAGGGAAAAAGAGAGGAGTTTTGGAGGAGAAACCCAAAAGGTCATGTGTCAGAGGAAGAGAATCGTCAAAAAAGGTACACTTGATACTTAATACTTGAAGCTGGATAATCACAGAAGGCTGAAGCTTGAGCATAAGGCTGTTGAACACACATTGTGTTGGAGCAGAAAACTCTATAAACTTACTGAGTTCAACTTAAGTTTCTATTCTCTTTGGGATTTTAGCCACTGATTAAGATTTCATATCTGACCAGTGTGCTTCCAACGAGAGAAAGAAGATCCGAAGATCAAGCTTCCGCTTCGGCTCGTCAACGAAAAACAAGATCACTCCTCACTGCTACATAAAGAACCCAACATTAAATAAAGGGGAGATTTAGATATTCTTCCTTATTTTGTACTCGGATTGTTGATTCGTTGTAATTTTCTTTACAATCAAATAAAGATTTTACACGCCTTCAATTTTTCCGAGGAAACAAAAGATGGCGACTCCGCTGGCAAACTTTTCTCTTTCAAAGAGAAGGTCGTAGCGCAAGCCGACCTCAACCTTCTCGGATCAACCGTCGAATCGCTCATCGTTGAATTCGATCAAGAAAAGTTCAAACAACTTCTCTCCTCAGGCTCCATTACCCCATAGTCTCAAGCAAGACTCGCTCTCAAGTCTCTTCGGAGACTTCTCATAGAGAAGCCCATACGCTTTTTGACAAAGCAAGTGGCTTAACCTCTCTTGAGGGTCTGACAACCTCCCGTGGAGCCAACATGGCTTGCAATAATGTCTTTCAAGAGACCCGCAAATTCAATGTCTTGGTTCATGGCCAACACAGTGGCGGAAGCCAATCTCGCTAATAAACTCCTCTCAAGGATCAACAAACTCATTTTGCAGGGGGTTCACATCAACTCCTGTGAGCCAAGCGGATTGCTAATCATCGACGAAGATGTCGAGCTCGCCATCAGCAAACAGAAGCTGAAGACAGTGATGTTGGCACTAAATGTGAAGCTCACGTTTAGCCCCGCGTTTCTGTGACAAAACGTGATGTTCGCTTTCACGAGCTGTGCGTTTCAGCGCCAAAACGCGAAGCTAGTGTTCAGCCTCAAATTGTGCCAAAACACGAGATCTGCATCTCACTTCAAGAACCCGAGACCCTCATTTAGCCTGAGTTTGCACCAGAATGCAACCTTCGCGTTTCAATTCTAAAATGCGAGAATTGCATTCAGCAATGCGAAGTTCTCGTCCAGCCCCAAGAGGCCAAGTTCAAATGTGAACTGAGAAACTCTCACCTCCCATGGGTTCGAGGTTAGCTCTTCAGAGACCACTACAACGGATCTGAGGGACTACTTGGCGAGAAAGAGGAGTGCTCATCAAATCGCTCCTCAGTACCATTTTGAGCAGTTCAGCTCGGCAGTGCTCCCTGATTGTCACTGTAACTTTCAAATGATTAAACCGTCAGTTTTTAACTTATTGTCAAACGCTTCAAACTCAAACTCTGAGAGACAGCGATCTCGCAAGAAGAAGTTGTTCTCCGACGCTGAGTACACGGAGATGACTTCCAACATGGTGGGTTCAAGCACCACACCAAGCAAGTTGAATGGGAAGCAACATTCTCTTAGCACTGAGGAATCGGATGCGGAATATTCCTTGGGCTTGAAAGAAATACTGATCGAGCTCGAAAGAATTTACAGACATACCCGGATCCGAACAGGAGCAATAGCCCCAATTGACTACAACAACCTGGCTAAAGGGATTGAATCGAATGATGAGCACTCTGTCATAATAGAGTCTCATTCATCAAACTCCTACGTGGAGAAAGAGGCCTTCACATATATGGCCAACACTCCAGAAGAGGTAGCCAGAAAATTTGAGGAGCAAGCTCAAGTACAATAGGTGGAGCACGAGATGCTTCAAGCCCAATAAGAGTCTACCAAGGATCTCAAGAAGATGACACCTCTTTTGCTTAAAAAATCGAAGAAGAAGACGAAAAGTTTGAAGACTAAAGCTTCTTCTCACAAAAGTAAGGATAAAGAGGAGGATGATGAAAACTCTACCTCCGAGCGCTCTAACGGTAATGAAAATAATTTTGGGTATGAAAATCTTAAGTATTCTTCTTCTGAAGAACCAGAGAATTCAGAAGATAATCATGCCAAGAAGATGAACGAGCTTGAAAAACACCTGGAGGTTATCTCAAATCGAAGCAATCTTCAAGAAGTGGGGGTGGTCAGACCATACTAGGTCGAGTGGAATTCAGCTCCTTATCCTCCCAGATTTGAGGCACTGAATCTGCACGCCTTCGACGGTAAAGGTTCGCCGAGCCAACACATGTACTACTTCAAATCTCAAATAAGAAATATAGTATCAAATGATGTCATCATGGCTCGTTTGTTCATCGACACCCTCAAGGGGGTGCCTTTGAATGATTCATGAAGTTTCTTGCTGGCTCTATCAAGAAATGAGCCGATCTCGAGAAGCTCTTTCTGGCGCAATTCTTTGAAGATGAAATTGAAGTATCCGTGCCAACTCTTCTTGGTATGAAGTAAAAGAAAGAAGAGTCAATCAAAGCATTCGTAGAGAGATTTTGGTATATGGCGCTCTGATGTCCAAGTAGCATGACACAGTTTACACTGGTAGAGACTTGCCACCACAAGCTGCAAACTACACTCCTAACTCAAATATGAATAACTCAAAGTCGCACCTGAAAGCAACTAGTCTTACAAGGCGAATGAGCAGAAGACATAGTTGCAAGAGTAAACCAGAAAGATTACAAGAGCATATAGCATTGTATCTACTGGGCAACGAGGTGATCCGACTTCTATGACTTTCACGTTCAATAGTTACCTCAAAACAATCTAAATCAGTCCATCGGTATTTGTCATCACCGTAGAATAAAACCCCCTGGAAGTACATCATGTACTACTCCAAATAAAGAAGTACTATCCCTAATTAAGTTCAATAATACACCTCTGATCAAAAAAGTACTCACAGAGAACGATAATTTTCTTGTAAGTTCCCCCCCAGAGTTTATACTTCTTTAATCCTAAGCAAGATTTTAGAAGTTATGTAACGCCCCGATCCCGGCGATACGGGGACGTCACTGCAACGTATATACGTAGGTCAGAACTACCCTCCCGTATATACGCTAAGCATCAGTACAGACAAGAATCAGAGTACGGAAGCATATGGTGCATTATACATTCCAACACATATATATATACAATCACAGAGTTATCACCAGAGGTGATGAATATTACAATAATAATACATCACAGATATGCGCAAATGCGAGAATACAAAAGATATACATATGTGAACGGTACAAAAGGGAGCTCACATACATGTATACAAGGAAAAGTATAAGAGTAAATAGAAATAGGGCACTCACGAGTTTGCTGAGAGGAAACTCGGGAGGCATACAGGGGGCCTGGAAGGATGGAGCACTGAAAGGTCAACCGGGGTCCACGCTACCGCTGCGCCACTCTGATGCAGCAACAGTAAACCCATACGCTCCAAGCTCCGAAACCTGGACATGAGAATCCAGGGGAGTCAGTGAAACTCCCCAGGCGAGTATGATATGATGCCAGGTGGCGAGCCAAGGGTGAGTACAAGAGTCAAGTACAGAAGACAGGAGGGTTAGAACACAAGTGAAATATATATGAACAAGTATAACATAATATCCATAAAACAGGTAATCCAAGGTAAAGCTGATCATAAGCAAAAGTGATTGTATACGCTTAAGTCACGGTCCCATGAGACTAATACATCGAAGGAATAATCCAAACAAGGAAACCCTCATCTATATACCTTTATCTCATGCCACAGAAACCCAAGCGTATAGAATCAGAGTTGCGAATCATATGATAGTCATAACGGGGATGCATAACAAGTACAACATAAATCCAAGGCAGGAACAAGTAATAGTTAAGACCGGAATCATCACTGGAATCAAGAAAATCATGATAAGTATCACAACTGGAAACATGACTGGAATATCAAGAATCATAACAATACCCATGACAGTATCAATTATTAATATTATTATTATTATTACTCGTCTAACCCATATATCTAGGTATGTGGCTCGGTGTACGGCCAACTCACATACATCCATATATAAGCTAGCCAAGGTTGTTAACGGAAGCCGATGGAGAACTGATAGTCTTTCTTATAGTAGTTCCATACCCCTGGAACCGGTAGGTATAATCAGTAATATCAAAACACTTTCACCATTGTATATATATATATGTATATATATATATATACTTTAATTGCGTCACTATAAGCAAGGTATCATTCCGGCATCCATCACTTCCTCCCATTCCCCGTACAAGTTGTCCTTTTTATAGCTTATTAATATGATTATCAGATTATGGGAATGAGTAGGATCATAACTGTAATCAGGTACTACACTCCCATTATCGTGATAATTATAAGAATCGGTGTACCATGCTTGGTATCAAGAGATAGCATGATAAGTGGTGATGTATATCAAGTAACAAATCATAACATGAGATGTATATAGTCCGGGTAAGTCATAACAATAGGGTCTAGCCAACTACTAGCATGTCAGGTGGTCAGGTGATAACACAATAGAAGTCAGGTGATATACATGTGTTAAAAGGAAAACATGCAATTGACAAGTATGAAATCATAGCATGGCAATCATAACAGAAACTCAGAAGTCAACGACCACGAAGGGTCGGCCACGCATAGTATGAAAACAGTAGAAGATATAAAGCATGAAATACATACATGAAGACTAGAGCGAGAATACTATCATAATCAATGAAATGGGAAGTAAGAGGGTAGCGAGTAAGAATACTCGCCGAAATCACCAAAACGCCGAAATATCCGGAACCCGCTGAAGTTCGGGATGCGCCACAACCTGTGATATAAATATGTAAAGAGAAGAGGAGAGAGAAGGTGAGAAGGTAAGATTATGTTTGTCAAGTGACAAGTCAAGTAATACTAATACATGATGTAAGTCTAGAGGATAAGGTTCCTATTCAAGAAGGGAATCAACTAAGACAGACAGCTAAAGTTAGTCGACTAGGATGGAAGAGTAGTCGACTAATAGTGGACTACAAGTCGACTAACAGATACGTAAGTCGACTGATACTGAGATACAGAGAGTTGGGATTTGATTCAGGGAAAAGTTAGTCGACTGGATGAATTGAGTAGTCGACTAACAGTGATTCTAAGTCGACTAATAGTTGGGCATAAGTCGACTGGGGCCGAGAGTTAAGGTTTCTGGTTCAGGGAAGATTAGTCGACTAGGTGGATTCAGGAGTCGACTAATAGAGGTTTCCAGAGAGTTGAGATTTATTTCCAGGAAGGATTAGTCGACTAATTATTTGGGTAAGTCGACTAATACTGTGTTTTCCAGAAAAGCTAAGTTTCAGCTAAGTGTTCTAGTCGACTAGCTCCTAGGTTAAGTCGACTAATCGAGGTCGGGAAACAGCCTACAGAGCAGAATTTGGTGGTTGTTCTTGGGGGTTAAAAATATGATTTTGAGAACATAAATGTACAAGATATGGAGACACATGTATACTAGAAATTGATCAAGTCTTGGTGAGTAAAGATACTCACATGGATTGGTTTAATTGAGACTTGATGTACTTGAAAAGGTCCCAAGGTGGGGATGATGGCTTCAATCCAAAAGTAGATGTTGCTTGAGTTGGAGAAGATGATCTTGATGTTGCTTTGGGAGTTGGTGGTTGAAGATGAAGACCTTGATGATGCCCTAGATGAAGTTCTTGAAGTCTTGAGATGGAGGAGGGATTTTGGAGAAGGGGATTTCTTTGTGAAAGTGAAGAAAAAGGAAAGGAAATGTAATGGAAAGTTTATATATGAATTGTGATTTGTGAAGGAGGTGAAATTGAGATGGAAGAGAGGGGGTTTTGTGCAAATGAGGGAGTGAGGTGATCTCTTGGCCAATCATGGCTTGCCAAGAGAGGGGTGAGGTGTCCCTAGGGTGGCCACTTGGCCGGCCATGGAAGAGAGAGAGAGTGAGTGGGATTAGATGGGGAAGTGAGTGGGAAATGAGGTGGAAATTGTGGAGAATTGCAATTATTGGAAAATTGGGAAATGGGAATGCTTTGGCTTGTGGGGGGAAGGAAAGAAATAAAGGAAAGGAAAAGAATTGAATAAGAGAAGATATTTTCTCTTGGAAGAGAAGAGGAAAATAATGGAAGTGGCGGATTCCCGGGATTCAATTGCAGATACGGGAATCTTTCGGGAAATTACCGGAATCGTCCGAAATTCAAGTATCTCGGAACGACCCGAAATAATTATCAAAAATCAAGAATATAATACTAAGTATCATAGTGAAATCCGTTTTAAGAAATACTTTATAGTTTTAAAGATAAAAATCCTGGAATCAGTTACTTACCAACTCCGATGGAATTTCCATAAAATCATAAAATCTTCAGAAAAAGAATGTAGGTAGAATATATGATTCTAAGAAATAAAGTCTAAAGAACCATTTAGAAATTCCTAGCTGTTTGAGAATTAAAAATCCAGGAATCGGTCAGCGGCACTGGCCGACACCGGTTTTGAAGAAATTCATTTTAATTCCAGAAAAATCTAGAAAATCATAGAAAATATATAATAATGGAAAATGATATTTAAAACTAAAATCGGTCAATTCTAATTATCAGAATGTCTAAATCGAGTAATACTCTAGGATCGGGCCTTCGGTTCAGACTAGGGCTGACTCCGAATCCACGAATCCAAATCCAAGACAAAACAGTCATATAAGGAATTCATAATACAGAATAAATACAGGAAACAAATCGAAAAAATACGACCGAAAATCTGAATACGCAACTAAGTACGTATTCCGGGAACGGGGTATTACAATCCACCCACCTTACAAAAAATTGCGTCCTCGCAATTTCGTTAAGGGGCAAATTGAATACAAAGGGGACAAGGGTGGAATTTATACTAATTAAGATATGTAGTACTAAAGGTAGGGCTCTCAAGCTGGCCGAATAATAATCATCCTCCGTACTTCCGGCTGTATAAATCTTCGAATAATGCAGAATAATACTGATGATGTCGTGGCTGTGCAATAAATGAGCCAGAATACCGAAGATAAAGAAAACCCTGATAGTCCTGAGCATAATAATAAAGAAGACCGATAATTAAGAATCCCGATTACCAGGCATCAATCGCTCTGAATGATATAGTAGAGAATGTAGAGTATCCGTAGAGAATCCCAACTGCTGCCTTCTAAAAGATAGCCAGATCAAGATCGATCTGGAGAATACCAAGCTTCATAGAATTGGCCGAAGAGATCACATAAAAGCTTCATGCAAAACCAGCCACTACCTCTCTAGTCTAGTCATATCTTAAGTTAGCATAAAGGCTTCATAAAACCAAAATAGGGAAAGGATAGGAAGGATTTAGGAATCAAAGGAAAGATAGTCAAGGAGGGATTTGAAATCAAAGGAAAGATAGTCAAGAAATAGATAACTCTGCACTTGTAGTTGGAATGTATAACCAAGACTCATGTATTCCAGTTGCAAATCTCTTTACCATTGATTTGCCTTCTGGACGTACTGAGGAAGTTAGAGCCTAAGCTCTGATACCAACCTGTAATGCCCCGATCCCGGCGATACGGGGACGTCACTGCAACGTATATACGTAGGTCAGAACTACCCTCCCGTATATACGCTAAGCATCAGTACAGACAAGAATCAGAGTACGGAAGCATATGGTGTATTATACATTCCAACACATATATATATACAATCACAGAGTTATCACCAGAGGTGATGAATATTACAATAATAATACATCACAGATATGCGCAAATGCGAGAATACAAAAGATATACATATGTGAACGGTACAAAAGGAGCTCACATACATGTATACAAGGAAAAGTATAAGAGTAAATAGAAATAGGGCACTCACGAGTTTGCTGAGAGGAAACTCGGGAGGCATACAGGGGGCCTGGAAGGATGGAGCACTGAAAGGTCAACCGGGGTCCACGCTACCGCTGCGCCACTCTGATGCAGCAACAGTAAACCCATACGCTCCAAGCTCCGAAACCTGGACATGAGAATCCAGGGGAGTCAGTGAAACTCCCCAGGCGAGTATGATATGATGCCAGGTGGCGAGCCAAGGGTGAGTACAAGAGTCAAGTACAGAAGACAGGAGGGTTAGAACACAAGTGAAATATATATGAACAAGTATAACATAATATCCATAAAACAGGTAATCCAAGGTAAAGCTGATCATAAGCAAAAGTGATTGTATACGCTTAAGTCACGGTCCCATGAGACTAATACATCGAAGGAATAATCCAAACAAGGAAACCCTCATCTATATACCTTTATCTCATGCCACAGAAACCCAAGCGTATAGAATCAGAGTTGCGAATCATATGATAGTCATAACGGGGATGCATAACAAGTACAACATAAATCCAAGGCAGGAACAAGTAATAGTTAAGACCGGAATCATCACTGGAATCAAGGAAATCATGATAAGTATCACAACTGGAAACATGACTGGAATATCAAGAATCATAACAATACCCATGACAGTATCAATTATTAATATTATTATTATTATTACTCGTCTAACCCATATATCTAGGTATGTGGCTCGGTGTACGGCCAACTCACATACATCCATATATAAGCTAGCCAAGGTTGTTAACGGAAGCCGATGGAGAACTGATAGTCTTTCTTATAGTAGTTCCATACCCCTAGAACCGGTAGGTATAATCAGTAATATCAAAACACTTTCACCATTGTATATATATATATGTATATATATATATATACTTTAATTCCGTCACTATAAGTAAGGTATCATTCCGGCATCCATCACTTCCTCCCATTCCCCGTACAAGTTGTCCTTTTTATAGCTTATTAATATGATTATCAGATTATGGGAATGAGTAGGATCATAACTGTAATCAGGTACTACACTCCCATTATCGTGATAATTATAAGAATCGGTGTACCATGCTTGGTATCAAGAGATAGCATGATAAGTGGTGATGTATATCAAGTAACAAATCATAACATGAGATGTATATAGTCCGGGTAAGTCATAACAATAGGGTCTAGCCAACTACTAGCATGTCAGGTGGTCATGTGATAACACAATAGAAGTCAGGTGATATACATGTGTTAAAAGGAAACATGCAATTGACAAGTATGAAATCATAGCATGGCAATCATAACAGAAACTCAGAAGTCAACGACCACGAAGGGTCGGCCACGCATAGTATGAAAACAGTAGAAGATATAAAGCATGAAATACAATACATGAAGACTAGAGCGAGAATACTATCATAATCAATGAAATGGGAAGTAAGAGGGTAGCGAGTAAGAATACTCGCCGAAATCACCAAAACGCCGAAATATCCGGAACCCGCTGAAGTTCGGGATGCGCCACAACCTGTGATATAAATATGTAAAGAGAAGAGGAGAGAGAAGGTGAGAAGGTAAGATTATGTTTGTCAAGTGACAAGTCAAGTAATACTAATACATGATGTAAGTCTAGAGGATAAGGTTCCTATTCAAGAAGGGAATCAACTAAGACAGACAGCTAAAGTTAGTCGACTAGGATGGAAGAGTAGTCGACTAATAGTGGACTACAAGTCGACTAACAGATACGTAAGTCGACTGATACTGAGATACAGAGAGTTGGGATTTGATTCAGGGAAAAGTTAGTCGACTGGATGAATTGAGTAGTCGACTAACAGTGATTCTAAGTCGACTAATAGTTGGGCATAAGTCGACTGGGGCCGAGAGTTAAGGTTTCTGGTTCAGGGAAGATTAGTCGACTAGGTGGATTCAGGAGTCGACTAATAGAGGTTTCCAGAGAGTTGAGATTTATTTCCAGGAAGGATTAGTCGACTAATTATTTGGGTAAGTCGACTAATACTGTGTTTTCCAGAAAAGCTAAGTTTCAGCTAAGTGTTCTAGTCGACTAGCTCCTAGGTTAAGTCGACTAATCGAGGTCGGGAAACAGCCTACAGAGCAGAATTTGGTGGTTGTTCTTGGGGGTTAAAAATATGATTTTGAGAACATAAATGTACAAGATATGGAGACACATGTATACTAGAAATTGATCAAGTCTTGGTGAGTAAAGATACTCACATGGATTGGTTTAATTGAGACTTGATGTACTTGAAAGGTCCCAAGGTGGGGATGATGGCTTCAATCCAAAAGTAGATGTTGCTTGAGTTGGAGAAGATGATCTTGATGTTGCTTTGGGAGTTGGTGGTTGAAGATGAAGACCTTGATGATGCCCTAGATGAAGTTCTTGAAGTCTTGAGATGGAGGAGGGATTTTGGAGAAGGGGATTTCTTTGTGAAAGTGAAGAAAAAGGAAAGGAAATGTAATGGAAAGTTTATATATGAATTGTGATTTGTGAAGGAGGTGAAATTGAGATGGAAGAGAGGGGGTTTTGTGCAAATGAGGGAGTGAGGTGATCTCTTGGCCAATCATGGCTTGCCAAGAGAGGGGTGAGGTGTCCCTAGGGTGGCCACTTGGCCGGCCATGGAAGAGAGAGAGAGTGAGTGGGATTAGATGGGGAAGTGAGTGGGAAATGAGGTGGAAATTGTGGAGAATTGCAATTATTGGAAAATTGGGAAATGGGAATGCTTTGGCTTGTGGGGGGAAGGAAAGAAATAAAGGAAAAGGAAAAGAATTTAATAAGAGAAGATATTTTCTCTTGGAAGAGAAGAGGAAAATAATGGAAGTGGCGGATTCCCGGGATTCAATTGCAGATACGGGAATCTTTCGGGAAATTACCGGAATCGTCCGAAATTCAAGTATCTCGGAACGACCCGAAATAATTATCAAAAATCAAGAATATAAAACTAAGTATCATAGTGAAATCCGTTTTAAGAAATACTTTATAGTTTTAAAGATAAAAATCCTGGAATCAGTTACTTACCGACTCCGATGGAATTTCCATAAAATCATAAAATCTTCAGAAAAAGAATGTAGGTAGAATATATGATTCTAAGAAATAAAGTCTAAAGAACCATTTAGAAATTCCTAGCTGTTTGAGAATTAAAAATCCAGGAATCGGTCAGCGGCACTGGCCGACACCGGTTTTGAAGAAATTCATTTTAATTCCAGAAAAATCTAGAAAATCATAGAAAATATATAATAATGGAAAATGATATTTAAAACTAAAATCGGTCAATTCTAATTATCAGAATGTCTAAATCGAGTAATACTCTAGGATCGGGCCTTCGGTTCAGACTAGGGCTGACTCCGAATCCACGAATCCAAATCCAAGACAAAACAGTCATATAAGGAATTCATAATACAGAATAAATACAGGAAACAAATCGAAAAAATACGACCGAAAATCTGAATACGCAACTAAGTACGTATTCCGGGAACGGGGTATTACAAGTTATCTGTGGAGCAACAATCTGACGCCTCTGACGGCTAAGGATAGAGGAAAAAGTTGGATTCTAAACCCAACGAAAAATTCTCGATAACTCATCATGCTGAGGGGAATAGCATGGCTAATCCAACTCAAACGGTAATTGATAAAGACATACCAAATCAGTTGATAACTGAGAGTTTGCTAAAAAATCCTACGGATCATTATCCCAACTTTCCCTCCAAAATCCTCTACCAATTCCCTTCCATGGAATGGTAGGACCATCAAAAGTTGTATTCGTTTTTTCAGTAAAATGATTACAAATTGAAGCTGTCACATTAACATTATACCTCTGACAATAAAACTTTCATATATCCAGTGGATCAAACCCCACTTGTCGTTCTCTCTTATGAAATGATAAGTACAGTCAAAGTACTGTTATATTCAAAATCACACCTTTAACAATAAATGAACCCTTATCAAGTTAACATCACACCTCTGACAAGTCATTTCCTAGTTTCTAGTGGAGTCTGTCAAGTTAACACTAAATCTCTGATGATAAAACTTCAATAGAATGACAGGCCCACTTAAATTACTTAAATCATAAAATCTCATTACTGTTATGTTAAACATTACACCTCTAACAGTAAATCTTCATTCCCCAGGGAAATCAATATTTGTTACGTTAATAGTTACCTCTGACAACTCATTCCCTAAAATCTCCACCAAAATCCTCTACCAGTTCCCTTCCATTGAATGGTAGATCCACAAAAAGTTATACTCACTTCCTTAACAGAATGAATTACAATTCGAACTTGTCTGACAGTAAGATTTTGATGTATCTTCAGCAGATTAAATCTCAACTTGTCATTCTCCTCAATAAAATGGCAGGTTCACCAAACTTGCTCAAATCGCAAGATAAATCCCGATCAAGTTAATATCACACGTCTAACCAAACTTGCTCAAATCGCAAGATAAATCCGGTCAAGTTAACATCACACCTCTGACCAACTTGCTCAAATTGCAAGATAAATCCTGATCAAGTTAACATCACATCTCTGACCAAACTTGCTCAAATCGTAAGACTAATTCAGGTCAAGTTAACCCACACCTCTGACTAAATTTGCTTTGCTTAATTTGTAAATTCATTTCAGTGTTAAGTTGAACACTACATTTATGACAATGATCTTCTCGTGAATTTCCCAGCGAAATCGAGACTTTCAAATGCTTAGTTAATATCATACATCTAACATTCATTTCATTGTTAAGTTAATACTACACCTATGACAATGATCTTCTCTCGATTTTCTCAATGAAATCGAGAATTTCAATAGATCACACATCTAACATTTATTTCACTGTCAAGTTAATGTTACACCTATGACAGTGATATTCTCAGTTTTCTCAATGAAAATGAGATCTTTTTGGTGCTAAGTTAATATCACACCTCTAGCACACATTCTTGTCAAGTTAGCATTGTCACGAGCGTTAACTACGCCAAGTGTGATAGCATATAGCGCTGTACGCTAGCTCGCTCCAGCTTGTCTAACTTCGCTTGATTGTTTGCTTGTCTGCTCGCTAACCTTATTCCTGTCTTACTCAGCCTCCGGCTTCACTATTCTATTGATAGCTTAGTTACTATCTGTTATGTGTGTGTGTATAATACAGATACTTCTGCATGTACCTACTTTACCTTCTGGCCTATTAGCCTTTGGGCTCTCACCCACTTTCTCGAAAGAGAAGTGCGTTCAGACCATCAGGAATTTTAGCTACGCTTGGTAGACGGATCTACAGCTCAGCGCTTTACCGCTAACTCTGTTCGAGCGTTGTTACGCAGTGAACGCAGCTTCACCATACACGGTAGTATAGTGTTCATACGCTCGCACTATCATGTGTGTTTAGTTGTGCGGCTAGAGATAACCACGCTGAACGTGAAGGTGTCTAGTGCTGTGCTCCAGTTTGTTTAGCTTCGCTTTACTTGCCTGCCCGCTTGATAATTCTATTATTATCCTTTCCTTGATGGTTGTGAAGAATTTAAAACCTGTACGTATACTGTTTTTCAAAACTGTACTATTTATTTATATTCGTATCGATCCCCTGTATCGGTATTGTTTTCTTATATTGAGATATATAATAGCGACATCCACCATGCTATTACTTAGCACCTGACTCATGTTTGATTTCACTTATCATATGCCATCTGATACATTACCACTTGACTTATGATTATCATGTTTCGGGAATATTGTCCTGTTATTCGGTATTATATATACAGTGACCTGTATTTCTAGTACTTATGTACTCCTATAACTCCTGTACCTGTCCTGCTCCTGCTATTTTCGTAATATGATAATTGCATAATAATAAACTATAAAAAGATCAACCTACATTGGGTAAGGGGGAAACTGATGGATTTCAAGTGGTGAATATATTTACAGTGGTATTAGGTATGTTGTGCAACTCAAACTTTTGGTTCTACCTTAGGGCCTCCGGTGTTTTGAGGGGAGCGCTAGCTCCCTACCTCATGTTATATTCTTGAATGGACATAATATAAGACCCAATCCTATTTCGGGTCAGCACTGGAACATCCTGGGTCGTGGTCCCAGGTATGTATAGGACCCATTGTAAATATAACCCATTAGTCTCATTATCAGTTTTCAATAACAACCTCAACTTACTCATATATGGATGTGTGTGCTGGGACGCTAGGGCACATACCTAGATATATGGGTAGTACGAGTAATAATAATAATAATAAATTGCTAATCAATAATTCGTCGTGCGGTTTTGCAATTCGAGTTGTATACACTCGGATTACGGTAACATGGGGCATAAGGTATATAGATGAGTGTTTTCTTATTTGGATTATTCCTTTGACGTACTTATCTCATGAAGTCGTAAACTGAACTTGTACAGCTGGTTTTGCTAGTATTTGGTATTATTAGTTTTATCGGTTTTTATATTATTTTCTTAGTTTAGGAGACAATTCAAGTTATATGAACCCAGGATACGGTGACGTGAGGTATAGGGTATATATATGAGGGTTTCCTTATTCGGATTATTTCTTTGACGCACTATCCTCACGGATTGGTTATTGGACTTATATAATTGATTTAACCACATTTACTTTACTTGATACCTCATTCCCTGCTCCTGTGTGTTTGTGCTCGTGACACGATTTTTAATACATGCTCCTTGACTTGGATTTATCGATACACGTGTGCTAGTCCCTGGACGCCACTTGGCATTCACCACATCACTCATTAGGGAGTTTTGACTCTCCTAGATCTGCATGTTCAAATCTTGAATCTTGGAGCTTGTGGATTCTCTTGGTTACTGATCAGAGATGCGCAGTGGTAGCATGGATTATCAACAGACCGGTTGAGGCCCTTTACTTCTAGGCTCCCTATTAGACTCTCGAGTTTTCTTTTTTGTAACTTGTGAGCATCATTGTATTTTTCATAATTGTATATCTCTTTATATTCTTACATTTGCGCTTATCTGTGATGTAATATTCTTATAATATTGTGTCACATTCTGTGATAACTTTATAATTATATTCATATGTTGGAATGTATAATGCACCATGTACTTTCGTACTCTGATTCTTGTCTGTACTGATGCTTAGCATGTATATGTGTGGGTACTTCTGGCCTACGTATGTACGTCGCGGTAATGTCTCCGAACCCGCAGGAGCGGGACATTACAGGATGGTTTCAGAGTCTAGGCTCTCACATATATAGTACAACCAGTATTATGGTAATAAAATTTGCAGCTGATATGCATGAGTTCTGAATATACAATCTAACTACAAGTGCAGAGTTATCTACTTCTTAATCGTCCTTCCTTGATTCACGTATATCTTTCATTTTTTCTATTCCGATTTTTGTAGTTTTATACTAACTTAAGATATGGATAAATTGGAGATGTAGCGGCAGAGGGTAGGACGAAACTATTATAAATCTCTTCGATCAATTCTATGAAGGTCGGGTATTCTCAGAATTGATCTACAGTCAGACTATTATCCAGAAGACGATATTCATAACTCATCTCGGTTATTAGAAATTCTAGATCTTGTCCTTCGGAGCCACAATGCCTATCAGTCTTTTTGGATTTGATGAGCCACGGACCCCACTAGCCTCGTCAAGCGAGAGTCGCGATCTAGCCACGCGAGATCAACCAGGCATGGGCTTTGTTGCACCCTGTCGCTTAGCATTTAGCGTTGCGTTACGCGCTGACTATACAGCGTGAGCTCTACCTAGTGTGAGCCTCGCGGAGCGTTAGCTCCGCCGCACCCTAATGTTTAGCATCTGATATTGTATTACGCAATGGCCCCACTTGGTCATGACTTTGCTCGTGGCTAGTTCCATCAGAGTTTAGCATCCTAGCCTCGTTCTTCAGATTTCTTCCGCCTAATGTGTTGCATGGACTTAGTGAATTAGTATTTCTAACCGTATCTGCACCAACTGGTCATAATCCTTATTGACGATCTATTCGGCCAACCTTGCAGGGTTTGGGTATTCTTTAAGTATTTAATTACAGTCGGGTTATCTCTAGAAGACAGTTATTATAAGTTTTTAGTAATGCCTCTTAGAGTAATCGACGCTCGGCGTCCAGCATTCAGAACTCGTTAGTATCAGTTTTCTTTGTTTATATGCGATCAGTCTATTGGTTTTTCTTTGGATCCAACTCTCGAATCAAACTCGACTCTCGAACCTAAACTTGATGTGAGTCATATTCTCGAGTCAATATTGGTTCCCGTTCTTTTCATTTCGGAACCTAGATCAACTACTCCACGAAGTCACATTCTGTTGTTGGACCTAGGTATTGAACATTATGATTCCGCGATGATATTTTAAGATTGGCATATAACGGAATAATTTTCATGTTAGGATCTTGTATGATCCTAATCGAATTGGGGATAATAACAATGTAAATAGAAAAGAGGTCCAAGGTGGGTTCCACCAACCACCATATTATTTAGATTGGGCAGCAATGTTTGCCTTAATCAGATCACCACCGGAGTCACCGCCTTGAGGTAACATCTTTTCTTCCCTTTCTTCTTTTTTCATGCATATATATATTCATTTATACATTGAGGACAATGCATGAGATAGATGTTAGGGAGAGTTCTAACATAGGTTTTCCTTTTTTAATATATATATATATATATTCTTTTCTTTTAAAAACTCTTTGAAAAGGAAAACAATATTTTGACTTATTTTTTGTAAAAAAATTAAGTTAATTTTGAGGAATAGGGGAATCATAATTAGGATTTCTTATAATTGGTCAAAATAAGATTATTTGATTGATTTCTAAGTTTAGGAAGAAAAATTAAAAAAGTAACTTAGTCTTGATTTTTACCTTGATAAAATATGTATATTTTATATACTTACGCACTTAAGAATCAAAAATAAAGATTCTTGTGTTATATATATATATATATATATATATATATATATATATATATAGAGAGAGAGAGAGAGAGAGAGAAATGTATATCAGCCTGCGGGCTGAGAGTACTTTGTCAGCCTGCGGTGACGTGGCTCAATTTGTTACCTCACTGACTTGCGGCCCGCTTTTAGGAAGAAGTTAAATTACCAAATACCCCCTTTTCGATAACTTTCATTATTGTTTATTATTTTTTTTCCCCTTTTTTTTGCCGCTCTTTATAGGATTTAGGTTATTGTATATAAATTACTTTTCGCCCTATTTTCTTACCTCTTTTTTGAAAGATCTAGTTTCTACTTTTCAGCCTGCGATAAAATTTTTTCTGATCGCCCTATTTCCTTACCTCTTTTTTTGAAAGATCTAGTTTCTACTTTTTAGCCTGCGATAAATTTTTTTCTGAAAATATAAAATCTTTTCAGATCAATTTTTTCAGCCTGCGATAAAATTCTACTTTATAGTTTAATTTAAACTGCGACCTTAGTCAGAGACTTTGGTCGCTGTGTCATTTAAACTGCGACCTTAATCAGAGACTTTGGTCGCAGTGTACATGGTTAATTGCGACCAAGGTCGCAGTGTTGTTATTGATAAAGATGGTCAGCAACTGCAATCTAGGGTTGCATTACATGGACTGCGACTTAGGTCGCAGTACGTTAAGTAAGTGTTTCCTTTATATTAACATGCATGGCGACCAAGGTCGCAGTGTTGTTTTATTAAGTGTTGTTTTGGATTAAGTCATTTTTTGAATTTAAATGATAAATGAAAAGTTTGCTGAGGGGACGCGACTTGGAGTCACTCCGAGAGACGCGGCCTGTCATAAAGATTTTATGAGATTTTTAAACGTCAAGTCTACGTTGTCTACGCGTCGGCTCTTCATTGGGTTTAGGCGTTAATGTCTTTTAATGCCAAACCGGCGCTGGCGGTTGGAGACCATTAAAGCCGACGGTTCTGATTAATGAACCATTAATTATGATTATTATGGGCTACCTATAAATAGGGCTCACCCTCTCCCTTTAACAGCCCATAATTAGACTGTTTTCTTTCGAGAGTAATTGCTCTGAGAATTTCCGTCTTCTTCAGAGTCTCTAACAGGGGCCTGCCTCCATGGATGAAGATGACCCTATGGACGAACTTGATCGATGTTCGTCCACAGGGAAGAAGTCATAGACCTCATCGTCCACAAGGGAAGAAGTCATGGTCCTCGTCGTTCACAAGGGAAAAAGTCATGATCCCTGACGAGGACATAACCCTCACCAAGATCTCCTCGGACTTGATGCACCAGTCAAGCTAGCTGGTACGGGATGGTCAGAGTGGGTATGGCGGCGGGGGATGTGGTGGATATAGTGGTGGGTAGCATACCTTGTGAGGTCTCACTCTCCCTCTCTTACCCCAGAAGTGACATCGAGGAAATTCCATACTCACTGGATAACCTTCTGGTGGAAGAGATGTTCATCAACGAAGGATCGTATCCCGCCACTTTGGAGGGTCAGGTGGAATCGGAGGATTCTGCTGCCACCAGACCTCAATAACACCACTGCTCTTAGTCAACAAGGGCTCTTTTGATGTTTAGTCTTCTTTGTACTTCTGTATTGTAACACTCAATCTTATTGTATAAGAGAGCGTCTTTTGATGTTTAGTCTTCTTTGTACTGCTGTATTGTAACACTCAATCTTATTGTATAAGAGAGCGTTTTTGTATCATTTTCACATGCCTGGAGATAAATGCCTGGACATAAATAAAAATCATATTTGTTTTTTAATAAACTACGACGTTGGTCGCAGTCATGCATTGCAAACAAAACAACTTGGACCAGAGACGACACTGCGACCAAGGTCGCATAAGACTACATTGCAAACAGAAACAACTGCGACCAGGGTCGACACTTCGACCAAAGACTGCGACTAAGCAACTTCTGCGGTGACGTGTCACCTCGTCGCAGTGTTGTTGTTGATTAAGACTAAAGACCAGCAGCTGCGACCAAGGTCGCAGATTATTTTTTTAAAACTGCGGCCAGCAACTACGACCAAGGTCGCAGTGTTGTTGTTGATTAAAAATAAAGCCAAGCGATTGCGACCAAGGTCGCAGTGTATTTTATTAAGTCCAAAAACCAGCAACTGCGACCAAGGTCGCTTTGTATTTTATTAAGACTACGGTTAGCAACTGCGACCAAGGTAGCAGTGTTGTTGTTGATTAAGACTAAAGACCAGCAACTGCGACCAAGGTCGCAGTTTATTTATTAAGTCTGCGTACTGCAACTGCGACCAAAGTCGCAACCTTTCATTTTAAAAATTTATACGGGTGAAGTAATATAATTATTAACTGCGTCCATGGTCGCAGTATATTCGTTTAGCGTAAAATATTAAAATGAAGGTTTGTAACAATTGTACAGCACTTCAACCAAGACATAGTAGTAAAAAATGTAATTCACACAATTAACTTTAGAAAACAGATTTATATATATTTAAAAAAAATACAAAATACAATTTTTTAAACTTCTAATCCTCGTCATCACCATCGTAATCAGATTCGTCGTCAAGAGTCATGCTTTCGTCTTCTGAATCGCTTTCCGTCTCTTCCTCCTCTTCAGCGACATTCTCCTCTTCGCTTTCTTCCTCTTCATGTTTGTATTTTGGTTCATCAATGAACTCCCAGAACGGGTCGTCTGTATCAAGCTCATCCTCTGACCCGTAGCGAGGCATATCTTCAGAACTATACATCCAATCATCATTAGATGATTGGCTTCTTTCCGGTGAAGACGGTGGAGAAGACATTTTTTGAGTCTATTGACCGAACAGTGAGAGTAACGTGTTTGAGCAAAAATAATTTAGTATGTTTGTAATCCTTTGCTGATGACCCTTTATATATTTTTAATCCAGGAATTCCAAATGGTTTAAGCTCTCAAACCACGTGAATATCTCCCAAACTTATTTTCTACCTTTTCCCAAAAATTGTGTATACTTCCTAGGTGACTGTTCAGTTATCCAAAACAGTTTAAAAGTTAATACACTATAACTTTAAATTACTTTGAACTCCAAAACAGTACATTATTGCGACCATAGTCGCATGGGAACTGATAAATGATTAACTGCGACCATAAATTGCATCCGTAGTAGATTGCGACTATGGTCGCAGTGTTTAAGAGCAACAGTCGCAGTTTGGATATGTAATTAAAAGAGCTTATAAGTTAATATAGTGAGAAAGAGAACTTACAAAAAAATAGAATTAAAAGCTTTTAAAAGAAGACAAAATATAATTGAATATCAGAAGATCAGAAAATCCTAATCCTCGTCATTATCCCCATCATAAGCAGATTCATCGTCTTCATTCTTCTGCTCTTCCTCTTCATCACTTATTTCCTCATCATCTTGCTGTTTTTGAGATTTTTTTGTTTCACCGATGAACTCCCAGAATGGATCGTCTCTATCAAGCTCTTCGTCTGACCCGTTGATAGGAAGCGAGCCTACAACATCAGAGGACATGCTTTCATCAAGCATGTCTCCGTCAAGTGGTAGAGGAATAATGTCTTCTTCACTAACCCACATGAAAACTTCATTATCATCATGAATAGGAGGATCACTTAATACATTATTTGATGTAGTGAGATAGTCAAAAGGAGTGAAGTCCAGACTGGTATCAGATTCACTAGAATATCCTGAAGACAAAGGACCGGTGGGGAACGATTGAAGTTGAAATCTAAGCGTTCAGAGGAAGAAGATTGGGAAGACATGATTCAAGAATGAATTTTTTTTGGAAGTTTTTGAAATCAAATTGAAAAGGAAGAGCAAAAATATAGTTTTTAGGTATGAGATAATATATTAGTAACAAGCATTATATAAAGGTGAATATTTGTGGAAGAACATGAACAGTAATAATAATTGTTAGAGGTGATGGTTGAGTATGGTAAGAAGTGGTAAAAAAAAATAAATATTTAATTGAAGATTTATTGCAGGAGAATCCGTAGTACAAATTAACTTTTTATAGAATTGTTTGCCTATATCTTTAGATTACGTATGGTGCACATCTTTCCTTTCTCGAGATTAACATTAGTGCATCTCTTTTTTCTAGACTGTTGTTGTATCACGGTAGAAAGAATATCAATTACTTCATTTAATTCAGTGTAATTAATATAGTAATTTTTATAAGTATTGATATACACGAATTGATCTCAGGGTCGCATGGCTAATCCACACCTAGTCGCATATTAAAAATCTTTTACATAAGGCATGGGAAAGAAGATTGCGACTTTGGTCGCAGTACTGAAGGAGGTCGCATTGTTGTACGATAGAATGCGACTAGGGTCGCAGACGTTATATAAAGAAGGTTTTGTTATACAATGACTGCGACTAGTGATTGCGACTGTGTCGCAGTTGTCATATAAAATTGAAATTATATTGTATTAGGTCGCATAAAAACGTTTTGTTATACTATGAGTGCGATTAGTGACTGACTGTGTCGCAGTTGTTATATTGTATTAAGTCTGCGATCATGGCATGCTTTTTTAAATTTTCAATGCTTCTGCTTATTTTACATTATATTGATCCAATTTTTTAATTATATTTTTGGATGTATTAAAATTACGAATTTTATAACTGTAGATATATTCAACTGAATTTTTGTTTGTTCATGACTTTATTCCAGTTTAAAATTAAAAAGGGTATTTTGGTCAATTTGTTTCACGATTGTTTAGGCGGGATTTTTTTGATTTTTTTGGCGCCAACACACTGCGGCCGATGTGTGGCATATATTCAGCCACGTCCCGCCGGCTGAGAAACTATCTCAGCCTGCAGGCTGAGGTACAGTAACCCCATATATATATATATATATATATATATATATATATATATATATATATATATATATATATATATATATATATATATATATACCAAAAATCCACTGATTAAGCTGAATATTTGTGCCTCATAAAGTCTAAGTGTTCACGCCTAAAAGTGATTAATAATCACCAATTAAAATTCTTAGTTTTGTGACCTTTTTTACTCGAGTCCTTAAGTCCTTAGGTGTTTTCTCACTCTATGCCCTAAGATCGTTCAGTTTGAGAACCTACTAAATGCTCGTTATATGGGCAAATTAGAAAGCCTAATCACAGTCCACCAATTCTGCCTCCACTCCAGCATCCACGTCATATATATGATCTTTCTTCTTTTAGGCGAAGGAGGTCATTTCCCTAATTCTCAGATCACATACCAACACGCCAGGTAATTCTCCTCTATTAGTGCATCAATACGCTCCCAGTTGTCCACTGACGATCCTTCTTCCCACCACACCGACAGTTATCCTCTGTCGGTCCTTTCTACCACGCCCGCAGTTGTCCTATGCGCGACACTTTCATCTACTACACTTACAGTTACCTTCTGTGGGTCTTTCATGTCATTTCACCTATCGATTCTCAAATCTGAGAGTTTTAAGCCGGCACCGCACCGGTGCTCCTAACTTGAAGGGTGTTTTTTCTTATTTGTGCTCTGATAGGTACCATCGAGGAAGTGCCCAAATTGCTTGTGTGATGGATTCAATACACGGTAAGCAGGTTTTTATTCACCACATTCACTAATCTTTTTTTGTGTGTTGAATATTGCAATAAATTTTGCATTGTAAGTTTATTTTCAATATATTTTGTTATCTTACGATCTATTATTAAAATTTATTTCTTTTACCTTTCAATTTTCATACTCCACACGCGCGCGCGAGAACAATTTATGTCTTCGGGCCTGTTTGGTTGGTTGCAAAACTTTGCAAAATGCAAAAAGTTTTGCAACTTTACCATTTACACTTGTTTGTTTCCATTTGCAAAATGCAAAAACTTTTTCCACTTTACAGTTGCTACAGTTAAATTTGTGGTCATTTAATTCTCACTTTTACACTCATATTTTCTCACTTGCAGTTGCTACAGTTAAATTTGTGGTCATTTAATTCTCACTTTTACACTCATATTTTCTCACTTGCAGTTGCTACAGTAAATTTTGTGGTCATGTAACTCTCACTTGTAGTACACCAATTCAAAACAGTTACTTGATAATCAATATATAATTTAATATTTTTAAATTTAATATTTTAAATAGTGTTCAATTTCTTATTTAAGTATTTAATTATTTTATATTTTTAATCTTTAATTTTTTATTGTTTTTAATATTGTTTTAATATTTAATATTTTACTATTATAATTTACTATTTTTATTTAATATTTTATTTAATATTTTATTATTTTATTAATACTTATTCCATTTTTTATTATTTTATTTAGAGTAAATATTTTATTAATATAACAATATTATACTATAATATAAATTACTATATATTTAGTTATTTAATTTTTAATATAAAAATTACTTTATTAATATCATAATAATTTTTATTATTATATTAATATTTTATTATGTTAATATTGTAATAATAATTCAGTATAATAATACTTTAATGATAATTTATTATTAAATTATAATTATATTTTACTTTGTTATTTTTATATTTCTATAATATTACAATAATATTATAATAAAATTTATACTATAATAATTTTCAAGTATTTTTAATATTATTACTATATTTTTACTATATTTTATTTCTTTTAACATTTTTTAATATTTATATTTTATTAGTATTCTTAAAATTTTATTAATGTTCTTTAGATTTTCTTAAGATTTTATATCATTTATTTAATTAATATTTTATTAATATTATTATTATAAATAAAATATTAAGATTATTAATTTTTTATCTCAAATGTATTAATACAATTTAATTTGCAATATTAGATTTAATTTAATAATATTTATATTATTTAAATCACTGCTACAGTTAATTTTGTGGTCAAGTTTTTCACTTTCACTTTTACATTACCAACCAAACACCGTAAAACACAAAATACTTTACCATTTACACTTTCACTTTACCAACCAAACACCGTAAAACACAATATACTTTTCCATTTACACATCACTTTATCAACCAAACACCGTAAAACACAATATATTTTCACTGCTACAGTTCACTTTTTCCATTCTCATTTTACAACTTACGACTTGCGACGTTTTGCAACGAACCAAACAGGCCCTTCATCCCTACCAATGAGCCAACTAGTTGAATAGGAGGCCGCTGTTTGCAAGTCACCATCCCGTGCTCATCGAGCATACTTAGGATCGAATAGGGACAGGGCCTCTTGGCCTTCTCTAGGAAGATTCCCTGATGTCTACTCTCAGCAACCTCGTAAGTAATTCATCTCTTTTTAAGGGCCTAACTTCCTCTCTCTATCTACGAAAAGAAAGGGAAGGCTCCTTGTTCAAGGTATGAGTTTCTCTCTGTAACTTCTATACATTTCTTATTACTTCTCCCACTTGCTGACTTGATCGTCGAAGGGGCTTCGTCAGGACTAAGTCTGACAGTGCTTACTTTCTCTTCTGATCCTCAGGCGGTTGAAGGCTCAAGACAATCACGATAACAGATCTTTCTTCTAGCATGGAGAAAGGATCTCATGAGCAATGCAAAAAGAAAGTAAGGCATTCGCAACACTTGAAGCAATTTGAACATGGCCAGGTCAGGCAAAAGAAGCACTCAAGGGTGACTGATGATAAGGTAAAAAAAATAGCCCAAATGATTTGTTTATAGCTTACCCAGGGAAGAAAAACAGAGGAGAGAACACGTTTTTAGGATTTGCAAACCTTAAACCTGACATCTTGTGTAACGCCCCGATCCTAAAGATACGGAGTCGTTATGGCGACGTATATACGCGAGGATAATACCCCACGCATATACGCTAAGCCTAAGTTAACCTGAACAAGTTATAAACTAAACCAGATCACTGCAATGATACATATAAGATTACACATGGTAACATATGAATAATGACAAGAATAAGGCAGTTGAAAGCGATAAAAGATAGAGTCATGAAATAACAAGAATATAATGACAGGCTAAATGCGACATACAAGAATCAAGGAATATAGCAGGAACATGAATGCAAAAGTACCGGAATAGAATAGGAAGAAGCTCCAGCTATTCGCAAAGCGTACCGTCTCATCGAATAGTTGGAGCTTCTTCCTATTCTATTCCGGTACTTTTGCATTCATGTTCCTGCTATATTCCTTGATTCTTGTATGTCGCATTTAGCCTGTCATTATATTCTTGTTATTTCATGATTCTATCTTTTATCGCTTTCAACTGCCTTATTCTTGTCATTATTCATATGTTACCATGTGTAATCTTATATGTATCATTGCAGTGATCTGGTTTAGTTTATAACTTGTTCAGGTTAACTTAGGCTTAGCGTATTTGCGTGGGGTATTATCCTCGCGTATATACGTCGCCATAACGACTCCGTATCTTTAGGATCGGGGCGTTACATCTTGTCTACGTGTCAATGCAGAATTAACCCGCTTATGATATGTGTGTGTGACTCACACACATGAACCGAACTGGGCTATGACAAGTGTCACTCTTAAAAGCGTTTAAAATACCAGAAAGCAATTAAAATCTAATTAGTTTCTTGGCAAATAAGAAGGCATACAAATATTTACACATTCCACCTTTAAATCATCACAGTAACACTTAGTTCACTGCAACATCATGTGATTATCTCAAACACTCTAGTAGCAAGTTCATTAAGATACAAAGGATAACAGTTGTAAGCCTGTCGCCAAGGGATTAAAAGCAGACTGAAGACATGCAAGTAGAGGCCAGCTCAGAATGATGGACATGGACTTGCCACCAAACTGTTACTACTACTACTACTATTACTCTCTTCTTCTTCCTCTTCCCCCTTCTATAAATCTCCACGTCACACCCCCTTCCTCTCTTTACTCTGCTTCTCGAGTTCAAACTCCAATTGCTCATAATGGGCTATGGAAGGCTGGGCTCCTCTCAGTCTGCTGAGCCCATCCCCGCCATAATCCAACCTCCCCCTCTCCACCCTCCTCCTTCAAAGAATCGCAAGCGGCGTTTCGTCCTCATCTCCTCCTTCTCCGCCCTCTTCCTCCTCGCATCCGCCGTCTCGGTTGCCTTCTTGGTCCGAACCAAAGCCAGATCTTCCGGCTCCTCCGTGAACACGACCCCAACCCAGGCCATTTCCAAGACATGCGGCCTCACTCGCTACCCGGACCTCTGCATCGACTCCCTCGTCAACTTCCCCGGCGCCCTCAACGCTGGCCAGGGGGACCTCGTCCACATTTCCCTCAACATGACCCTGCAGCGCGTCAGCCGCGCTCTGTATGATGCGTCGGCGATTGCCGGCGTTTCGATGGACCTCCGCGCCCGTTCGGCATACGAGGACTGCATTGAGCTCCTTGACGACTCCACGGACCAGCTGTCGCGGTCTCTGATGGTGGTGGCGCCCGCCACGTCGCCGCAGCGGCCCAAGGGGGCGTCGGATGAGGACGTGCTCACTTGGCTCAGTGCCGCTCTGACGAATCAGGACACTTGTTCAGATGGGCTTGACGGGGTCGCCAACGACTATGTGAGGCAGCAGATGGACGGCTACCTCAAAGATCTGTTTGAACTCGTTAGCAATTCATTAGCAATCTTCGCGGGCGCGAGCAAGGACCCGGATTTCTCCGGCATCCCGATTCAGAACAAGAGGAGGCGGCTACTCGGGGTCAAACCGGCAGACGATGGAGGGGCCAATTTCCCCAAATGGGTGAAGCAGAGCGACAGGAGGCTGCTTCAGGCGCCGCCCTCGGGGATCCATGCCGACAGGGTGGTCGCCAAAGACGGCACGGGGAGCTACAGAACGATCGCCGACGCCGTGAAAAACTTGCCAGAGTACAGCACCCGCCGCATCATTATCTACGTGAAGGCCGGATGGTACTACGAGAACATCAAGATTGGGCGGAAGATAACTAATGTCATGTTCATCGGCGACGGCAAAGGGAAACCGTCGTCGCCGGCTCCCGCAGCGTCCAACAGAGCTACACGACATTTCACACCGCAACTTTCGGTGCGCACGCACAAACGAAATAGAAAATCTATTCAATTCAACGATTAAAATTTTGTGAATTGTGTTTCTGAAACAAATAATTTGTTGCAGCGGCGACGGGCGAAGGGTTCATAATGAGGGACATGACGATCGAGAACGTGGCCGGGCCGGAGAAGCACCAGGCGGTGGCGCTGCGCGTGGGGGCGGACCACTCGGTGGTGTACCGCTGCAACATAATCGGCTACCAGGACACCCTCTATGTGCACTCCCAGCGGCAGTTCTTTCGGGAATGCGACGTCTTCGGCACCGTCGACTTCATCTTCGGCAACGCGGCCGTAGTCCTTCAGAAGTGCAGCCTGTGGGCGAGAAAGCCCATGGCGAATCAAAAGAACACGATCACGGCCCAGAACCGGAAGGACCCCAATCAGAACACGGGGATTTCAATCCACGACTGCAGGGTGGTGGCCACGGCGGACCTCGAGGCGGCGAAGTGGGCGTACCCGACGTATTTGGGGCGGCCGTGGAAGCTGTACTCGCGGGTGGTGTACATGATGACGTACATGGGGGACCACATAAATCCGGCGGGTTGGCTGGAGTGGAGCGGGAACTTCGCCCTCGACACGCTGTACTACGGCGAGTACATGAACTACGGGCCAGGGGCCGGCGTCGCCAAGAGGGTGACGTGGCCGGGGTATCGTGTGATCACGATGCCGGAGGAGGCGACCAAATTCACGGTGGGGCAGTTCATTTATGGCTCCTCTTGGTTGCCAGCCACTGGGGTCGCCTTCTTCGCTGGATTGTCCGCCTAATTTATATAAATTACATATAAAGTCCATCCTGCGTGTGTCTGCGCTGGTGTGTGTAGACATATATTTTTATATATATCGAGCCAGAGATATTGATTTCAAGAATGGAATAATTACAAGTTGTCATCCATCTTGACCATCATCAATGCTAATTGTACATTTCGTTTTCGTATAGCATTGTACATTTCGTTTTCGTATCAACCACCGATCTATATTTATTTAATTATTCTCTTCCACATAAAAATTGAAAAGAGCTAAAGTTGAAAATTTTGGTTTACGTGTGAGTTATCAAAAGGGAAGATTGGCTGGTTAAGTGCAGTCTTCGTTACTAGAACTTGGATGGTGAGCCCTGCCGTGTCACTTTTGCGCCCTTTTTAGTAGATAAAGAAGCAAAAAATGCTGACTAGATTTTTGTTTTAATGCTAACTCACTCTAAAAAATACTTTTAAGTAGGATAATACTGTAATCGATGAGCAAAACAATTTGAATTCGCGAGCAAAAGGTAAACAATTCAAATCCACGAGCAATTGAAGAGGAAAAACTGAACTTAATTGACAAGCAAAATTTGAAAATTTTCCATCATAAAGATACAATGGGCTTAAATAGACTTTAAAAGTAAAAGTCTATCCTAACTGGGAAACTAAAAATAAATAAAGAAAAATGAAACAAATTGGAATTCAAATTGAACTCAAAAACAAACTCCTAAACAGAATTGGATTTTATGATACAGAGGTCGGTGACAGAGTTAGTTGACTAATGTCTTTCATTAATCGACTAATAAACAAACTCAACAATTACCAACACTCTGCTGAACCAAATTAATCAACTACAGAGATTGGATTAGCCGACTACTGAGAAGGGTAATCGACTACTGAGAGGATTAGTCAGCTATTTTTAATGATTAGTCGATTAATGTAAATTCTTTTGTTTGTTACCCTGCTCCTTACATCACCTTCGTGGCCATTGGAAGGTTGTGTGCCCCGCAGGCATCGTTTGCTTTGTTTGCCGGCAGCCAGGGCACACAACTAGGGATTGTAGGCTTCAGGCGGAGAAAAGAGGGGGCAATGTAACCCCCCTGATCCCTGGTGTACGTATCACCGTATCGGTACGCGATACGACGTACAAAATTGAGTTGACCTCCGTGGTAGTCCGATTGAGCTGATTTCAGTTTCAAAAATTATTTTCTAATATTTTAGATTTTTCAGGATTTTCTTAGTGATGGTATTAAACGATGACATGTTTATGTACTGCTTATTATATCCTTATGGTATCACTAGTACAACATTATGTATTATATATTATTATCGTACTTGTATTACTATTATATATATTACTGCCTCCTTCATTTTACCACTCACTAGGTCGCTTTCTGACGACCCTGGGTTTGCGTGCCCAGGTTGGAGATCCGAGTTATCGTTTGGTCAGATAGTCCATTGGGTTTCCATAGGAGACTCCTCATTGAGACCCTTCATAGGTATCTTTATGCTTTATTACTGTTATCTTCTTTGTCCATGTTTTTCCTATCTGTTATGATCACTCACCTATGTCTGCAGGTATTCTTATACTTATTTCCTGCTGGAACTCTTGTGTATATGGAGGCCCTGTCCTGTACTGAGGCTTAACGTACTCGTGAGTGTGTTTTCACCTCGCGTATGTACGTCGCCATAACGTCCCCGTACCTGCGGGATCGGGGCGTTACAGAGTGGTATCAGAGCTTAGGTTCATACCTGGTGTAGGTAACCACCTGGGTTAATACTCGGGCTCTTACCAACAGTACAATCAGGTTCAGATAAACTTATTTGTATCTGAATTTGGGGATTCCAGCGACGAGTACAAGAATACACTGTCATTGACAATTCATTCCTTGACTCTTTTGTATTCCTTACTTACAGTTATCCACCAGAATATCCGATTTCCTTCTCGCTTTCGTTGCATCGTCTTGCTTCCCATCCGTTAAGATAAGTTCACTACCATACTTCTCCATCCCAAGTTCCTTCTAGAGATCAGAGTGCGCAGCGGAAGTGTCGTGGACCCGTCACATTGAGGCTTTGGGGTTGGAAATATTGCTCTCCCTCCTAATTTGAAATTTCGAGGACGAAATTTTGTAAGGTGGGGAGAAATGTAACCCCCTGATCCTTGGTGTACGTATCACCGTATCGGTACGCGATACGACGTACAAAATTGAGTTGACCTCCGTGGTAGTCCGATTGAGCTGATTTCAGTTTCAAAAATTATTTTCTAATATTTTATATTTTTCAGGATTTTCTAGAATTTTTCTGGATTACTGGAAAATCTCCGTAGTCGGTGTCGACCGATACCGATAATCGGCGTTACGATTTTTATTTCACAAACGGAGTAGAATTTTGAGAATCCGCTTTCATCGTGTAACTTAGAATCGTATTATCGAAGTTAGGGTATTTTTGAGAATTTTTCTGAATTTATCAAAATTCGTGCCAAACCGGTGTCGCCCGGTACCAGCAACAACTTCCAGGATTTTTAATTTGTAAACCAGACAAAATTTCTTCAAACCATCGACAAATTACGTCTCAGGATAATATTCTCTATTTTCTGTAATTTTTGGGCATCATTCGGAGCTAGTCAATTTTTGACCATATTAAAATATTATTAAATTATTTTTTTTACAATTCTTTTCTTTTTTTCTTTTCTTTTCCTTTCTCTTCTCTTCTCTGGTTTCTTCCAGAGAATTTCCCCCCACCGACTTACCCATCTCCCACCGCCATTCCCTCTCTCTAAATCTCTCCCTCTCTCTCTTAATTACAAAATTCTCTCTCTTCCTCTCTCTAAAACTCTCTCTCTCAATTACAAAATTGTTGGATATATCCCATGAGACAAAGGTGTGAAGCCCTAAATATGTCGGTGAAGTGAAAAGGAAGAATGGAGAAGCAGACAGGTAGGAAGATTAAGGAGCTACAGATGGGTAATGTTGAAAGAGACATGAACCAGTTCCTACAATTTGGTTAGAACACTGGTATAGGTACTCACTTCACAGAAGGTATACATGGGTTGGCTAAGAAAGTAAATCGTTCCTTACTGGAGAAGGTTCGGTACTTGTCTAATGCAAGTTTAGACAAATCGTTTTGGGCTGAGGCGATTGTGTATGCTAGCCATCTCATAAAAATGGATTGACTGCGATAGGAGGTAAAACTCCATTGAAAATTTGGTCTGAAAAAGCTGCTCAAGATCATGGTTTGTTGCGAAAATTTAGAAGTTCGACCTACTTCAGTGCCAAAGATGGCATGGTGAATCCGCGAACAAAGAAGTTTGTGTTTTTGAGTGTCAAGAGAAATATGAAAGGTTACAGGTCCTTAGACTCCGAAAACAAGAAGATCGTGTTGAGTCGGCATGTCATGTTTAATGAGACTTCAGTGTTGAAGTCTACCGTCTCTCAGTAGGTGGAGAGGACGGAGACCAAGGAAGTATCGCAGCGGGTGGAGGTTGATGCTACTCCATCATCTCTAGTTGGTTCGGTATCAGTGAAGACTCCATCGGATGTGATACCGGGTGGAGATCATGTAGCCAGGGTTGATGCTGAACAGGTTGAAGACATTGATTAGAATGTCGAATTGTTTGCAGCCATTGGAACTAAGGTAAAACCACGCACGTGGGTAAAGAAGCATGAATCTCAAGCTTGTGATCACGACAAGCTCAAGTTGAAGGCCGTTGTTCTCCATGATAGCAGTGAGGAGATTCATATGACTCAGCTAGATAGGTTCGCTGCTGCAGATTCAGGTACAAGTGCTTAAACTTAATGGAGCTCATTTGAATGAATTACGGTTGGCTTGATCCTTTGGGCAAGGTACATAGGCAGCCGTAAAGGTGCAGCCACATTTGATGATGCAACCCGTATGAAGCCGATTGGGTTCTCGAGAAGCTGATTGGGACTTCACTTAGAGGTGGAGAGTTGGACTTCACGTAGAGGTGAAGTGTTGTGATCTTGATGAACAGTTGATCTTTTAGTGAGAAGATGGTTAAGCTTTCATAGGAGGGGTGTGCATCCAGTTGTTGAAGCCGATGTGGTGTTCGGTGTGCTCTACTCAGACTTGGTTGGACCGTCAGTTGAAGACATGTAGTCTGAATAGAGCCAGTCAATTGGAGAGTCAGTGTTGACTCATGATGAGTTCTTCGTGAGGTCATGTAGTTGCAGAGTATGAGACATGTTCGGTGATCGGCATGTATGGAAGTTCTCCTAAGGTAAAGTGTAGGGAAGGCATGTGTGGTGCATCACAGTTGATAGCTGTTGGCCCAAAGGCGTATCACTCTAGTTTTGATGATGATCAACTCACGTAGTTATAGTACTAATGATCTTGTGTTTATTTAGTCTCAGATTTGTGATCAAGATCTTAGTAGGTGTGTAGCTTCAACAAAGGATTTAAAGTCAAATTTTGGAGCTAATACGGTTTGATTCAAGAGCTTGTGCATCAAGACCACATCAAGTACTCAAGAGGAGTCTAGCTCTATGGATCAACTTTGTTCTAAGTCAAGAAGATGAGAAGACTTCAAGTGAATACTTTAAGAAGATGAAGACTTGTGTCTAGGTTTGTTTTTATAAGATTTTGTTTTAGATAAAATGTAAAGGATAGAATAGTTGGTGGATTGCTCAAGTATACCATATACACACACACTCTTGATTTATATGTGTTTCATAAAAGAATTTTTATTTTAGAAAAATACAAAAGAATTTTTCATGTTAGAAAAATACCGGTTTGGTTTTTGGAATTTCTTATATACATGTATTTAACCAAAATCATATTTAGTGTTTAATGTCAAAAACATAGATATTTCACCATGTATGTGTAATGGATCATATCCATACACCCTATGCTTTCAAAGTGTTTAAAATATCTTGTTTTTTGTATTTGGAGAAGTTTTGGAAAAACCAATTTTGAAAAAATACAGTTTTTGTTTTTAGCCAAAATTTATAAGTTACAAAATAGTTCAATTTTTTGTAACACGTCTTGATTTTGTTCAAGCATGTTTGATTATCAAAGTATAATGTTAAAACTATTTTTGTAGATTTTTCGTGATTTATGGGATTTTAATTGAGCCAAAATGTCCACGTTTTTTATCCCTATTATGTCCTGACCTGGCTTCTGTCGGTCGACCGGACCGGTCGACCGAGCTTGAAGTCGGTCGACCGGGCCGGTCGACCGATGTGCACAGAACGTGCACGCCAGGATTGCTGGAGGGCCGGTCGATCGCAGAGAGCTTCTGCTCTCTGAAAAGCCCCGATCGACCGGGCCGGTCGACCAACAGAGAGCTCTGCTTTCTGTTCCAGGGTCTCGGTCGACCGGCCGGTTGACCGATGGCACAACGGTCAGAAATCTGACCATTGGCCGGTCGACATGGCAGTCGACCGACAGGCCAATCTGACTCCCAACGGCTAGTTTTTCTAGCCCTATAAATTTGGGCTTTTTGGGGCTGTTTTCAATAAGATTTTTAAGTGGGTATTGAGCTAGTTTTTTCAACTCTATTAAGAAGTTTTCTCCACTTATTTGAGAGCAAATATTTCTAATCAAAAGGGGAGTTTATCAAGAGTGTTTTAAAAGTGATTTTCTTGAGTTTTCCTCCACCATTTCAATCCTTGTTTTCTCACACAACACTTGAGCCATCCATTACTATACCTACCTATAGGGATTTGTTGTGAGAGGATTTTAGGTGATCAAAGAGTTGTAATCACCAAAGTTCCATCTTTGTAATTGAGGAGGCGGACAAGTGTGTTCGCGGTGTTTCGAGTTCGTGTGTGACTCGGTGTTTGAGGTGCGGCCTCGGCGAGCTAGTGGGCTTGCGGTTTGTTCTTGCGGGAACGAGAAAGAGACTAAGGAGTCCAAGAGCTTGTAGGTGTTGCGATACCAAGTGATCCGGTGGGATCGATTTTAGTGAAAATCCTTCATAGTGTTGAAGGCGGGGACGTAGAGCATGTGTGCTCGAACCTCGAAACAAATCTCCCGTGTTTGCGATTGCTCACTCTCTATCTCTTACTCTTGTTTATATCTTGCATGCTTATATTGCTTTCATCTTTATATGCTTGATATATATTGTGAGCTTAATTGTTATATGCTTGGGGATTGTTTGCTAACACTTGTATTCAACCAAGAGAGCCAACGCGACACCTCAACTCTTATTTAGAGGAATCTTGAGGAGTTAGTTCAGAGCCCTTCACAGGAAATTTGGCTACACTCTTGTGTTATACTTGGTGTTTAGTTTAAATAGTTTTAGTTTGCATCATATAGTTTTAATTCCGCATTATTGACCATTAGATTAGCTCATCACCTATTCACCCCCCTCTAGGTGATTTACAATAGCTGAGCTACAGATTCCAAGCCGAGATCGCGTGTCAATTTCGCCGAGATCGTGTGTCGATTTCATCCGGAGCGCGCAAGCCGAGATCGTGAGTCGATTTCATCGAGATCGTGTGTCAATTTCGCCATGTGATAGACTAGAGTTCGTTGGAGATCGTCTCAGTTTTGGAAAATCTTCACCGAGGTGGAGAATTGTAGGGAGAGAGGAGATAGAGGAGTAGAGGAAGTTAGCACAGAGATCGGAAATTAAAGGAACGAGAAACGGAGCATTGAGCAGGCCAGATTGTGCTCCCAGACGGCCGCTCGGTCGACCGGTGGGGGAGGCCGGTCGACCGCCCGGGCGACCGGCGTGCACAACGTGCACAAGGTTAGCCCGGTCGACCGTGGCAGAGAGCGGTCGACCGGCCCAGTCGACTGACTGAAAGCAGGCTGCTCTCGGTTGGGCCCGGTTGACCGGCGCGATCGACCGTGGCATGGGTCGGTCGACTGGCCGGTCGACCGACAGGCGCGTTTTCTGCTACCTTTTTGGGATTCGGATTCCTTTTCTGGATGGGATCGAATTCAATCTGGGTTTCCTTAAATTTAGGGAATCTGTGGCTATAAATAGGGAGTAGAGCCCTCATGTATTGTATCCTCAAGAATCTCCTAAAAATTTCCCTCTGTATTAGTTTGTATTGATTGTTGAATCAATTATATATCTCTCTCCCTTGCCCCGAGGACGTAGGCACGTTGCCGAACCTCGTTAAATACTATATTGATTGGCTTTCTCTGTTGTTTTCTATTCCTGTCGTGTTGATTTTTTCTCCAGCTGCATCAATTCTCCGCCTGGTGAGCGGATTCCTCAGAGTGGTTGTTGTCCCCTACGCACAACAGGAAGCTAACGTTAAGATAGGAGTTAATGGGGTGCGAGCTCATTTAAGAAAGGTTTTCTTGATTGTGGTCTTTCTCTAGATAGAGAAATTGTAAAAATGCTTAAGTCGTTGGATCCTAGTGCTGGTGGTGATGGGTCAGTTATTGAAAGGGGGGAAATTTTAAAAATAGAGAGTTTGTTGCATGGAAAGAGTACTCTATTGTGGATAAGATTAACATACTTAAGTCGTTAGTTCAAAGATGTTTAGGCAAGGAGAAGGCAGAAATCATTGAGTTTGTTGCTGCATAATGCTTTTCTTCCGCAGAGTTTTGATCGTTATACCGCGGGACGTTCTGTCACAAGTCAACCGGATTGGAGAGGATTCCGAACACGAGAGGTTTGGTTCTGATTTGCAACTGCAACTATTGAGAGAGAGAGAGAGAGAGAGAGAGAGAGAGAGAGAGAGAGAGAGAGAGAGAGAGAGAGAGAGAGAGAGAGAGAGAGAGAGAGAGAGAGAGAGAGAGCATTTGTTCTGTGTGAGAGAAGTGTGCTTTTTTATTGGACAGGAGGAGGATTTGTTATATTGTATGAGTGTTCTATAATGGAGAATGAGGAGTCTATATTAGTGTTCTATTGAATCTTTCTTCTTATATTTTTCATTATTTATTTATTTTAAAATAAATCTACTGGGCTAAGGCCCCACCAATCTCTAAATATACAAAAGTAAATAAAATAAAATAGGGCAGTCTTCGTTTTTTTCTGCCATCAAGTTTCACGTTCACCAGACGAAGATTGTATTATTTTTAGGATTGTGCCAACAACCCATAATCTCATTGGGGGGAAGTTATTATAAGCTTCACAAGAATCCCATGACACAAACTGGCGTCCAAAATATTGAAAGATGATTCACTGTTGAAAACACAAGGACAAGAATAATCAGAGGCCATATAATAAGGTCATGTTTGTCGTTACCTCGAAACAATTAAATTGGTGTGAAATCAAAGGACCATAACACACTACCTCCTCTCAGTACTGACTACGCTGTACTGATAATTCCTACCACAAAACAAGATTTACTCATTTACTCTCTCTCTCTCTCTCTCTCTCTCTGCGTGAGCTGTTCATTGACTATGATGGACAGTCCATAATACGAAAGACCGTACACCATAACACAATACCTCCTCTCAGTGCTGGACCACGCTGTACTGATTGCCAACATAATCCCCACCACAAAACAAGATTTACTCTCTCTCTACACCTCTCGCTCTCTCTCTCGCGTTGCGAGTTATTCATTAGTTATGATGGACGGCTCATAGCACGAAAAATCGTAGTCTTTCGCTTGAAGGATCCAACTCCGAGCCTGCCCGCCCTTGGCTCAATGGACAAATGATCTTGTAGTCTGCTTTTAAGTCCGGGCAAAAAAATTAGTAAGAAACTGAAGAAACTAGTAATAACTGGAGACCATATATCAAACAGGTGAACAATCAGAGAATAATGAATACAATAATCATTTTCTATTGTAACAACAAAAACTGCTGTAACAAAGTCTTCAGATTACTTTTTGGCCAAGACTAATTTCTGTGGAGAGAGATTATAGCTCCCTCAATTTGTCCCCAAGAAAAGCCAAAGAGAGGGAGGGGGTGAAGTTTTTTGATGAAAGGGATGGAGCTGAAATTTCCCAATTGCTCACATGGGGATAGTAGCCCCATTCTCGTCACTCATGTGTACCTATGCTTTTTTTCTGTTGGGTAACTGATGGTGACCACATGTGAGGTCCCGTCGTGTGTGGGTTTTTTTTTTTTTTTTTAAAGTTTTTTTATTTTTATTTATTTATTTTCTTTTGTTTGGGTGGGGGGTCGGATTTAGTGGTGGATTCAATTGCGGAGTGGGCTGAGTGATTGCCGGCTGCTCGAGACTTGGACGGCAACACAGGGTGTGTTTGGTTGCAAGAAAGTGGGCGGAAGTAAGGAAATATAATTGCTCACTTTCTTATCTATCCAAATATCAGAAAAGGAAAATAAGAAAACCCTTTTTTCTTTTTTCTTCTCTCTTTTACACAACCATTTTCTCACTTCCAGAGTGTTACAGTTAATTTTGTGGTCATGTAAATTTCATTTATAATAAGTTGTAGCATAAAACAGTTAATTTTTGGTCATGTAAATCTCACTTGCATTCTAATTACAATCCATTTTTTATTTTCTTAATTAATTTTTATTTTAATATTATTTTGTGGTCAACCTTGTGGTCAACTTTTCCACTTCCACTTTCCATTACCATCCAAACACCGGAAAAAACATAACATTTTTCAAACCACACTTTCCAACAACATCCAAACACCGGAAAACTTATTAACCAATTCTCAAGTTTCAAAGGGAACTAATACCACTTCCTCACTTCCTTACTTCCACCCTTAACTAAACAGGCCCTTAATAGTCGAAAGAGAGAGGATGAAGATAACCAAGTCAGCCCAGCAGCATCTGAAACCATGAAGATGCTCAACTCAAGTCAGTCACCACTCAAAGAGAAATAATTGTAATTGAGAGTATGATGAATGGGTTGCCTATCTCCAGGAAATTTCCTGTTTATAGGTGTTGAGCAGTCACGCAGCTATCTTCCAGAGGAAGAATGGATTGCCAGCTTAGATTGGTGACTTGTCTTGACTAATTGTATGTTTGAATCCCTCACTGTGTTTAGTGGTCAAGCCAGTAGTCTGACTTCGAGCATAGCTTTTCAAGTATCTAAGAGTGTATGCTCATCAAAAAGAAGTAGAAGATTGTTTATACCATTGAGCTTATTGTAGATGATTAATCAAAATGTTAAGTGTCTCGTCACTGTAGATGAAGACTCATGATTATGACATAAGAGAGTTGGACATGAAAATTTTGATTTGATTCTCAAAATTTACCAACAAGGGGATAGCGTACAGAGTGTCAAAGTTGAAGCCTCCTAGAGAACGGATACGGATATGTGAAGAGTGTAAAAGAAACAAGCAAGTAAAGAGTTCCTTTCACTCGAAGAACACAGTGTTATCAACTTCTAAATCTTTACAACTCTTGTATTTGAATTTATTTGGTCCCATGAGCACTCTTACCTTGAATAAGAAATAGTATGTTTGTCGTTGTGGATGATTTTTCAGATTTTATTTGGGTATTAATTTTACTCATAAAAGTATAGATTCTTCAGCCACTTTTACAAAGGAGAGGAGAAAGAGTGTGAATATTTTATTATCAAAATCCAGCGTGATCATGGAGGAGAATCTGAAACTAAAATTTTGATGAATTTTGTCTTGAACATGGTATTGAGCATTTCTTTTCTGCACCAAGAACACCTCAACTAAAATGGTATTGTTAAAAGAAACATATGACTATTTAAGAAATGACACACGCCATGTTGAATGCTTTATTTTATCAAAGAAATTTTAGGTCGAGGGGTTAATACCGCATGTTATACTTTGAATTGTATTTTAAGTAGTCTTTCTTGAAAAAGACTCCTTACAAACTTTACAATGGGAAACCCCCAAATATTTGTTATTTTTGAGTCATTGGTTGCAAATGTTTTATTCTCAACACCGTAGACAATTTGAAAATTTTTGGTTCAAAATCAAATGATGATCTTTTTCTTAGATATTCTTCTTCTAGTAAGACTTATAGAGATTTCAAAAAGCGTATTTTTTATTGTGGAAAAATCTGTTCATGTTAACTTTAATGAGGCTAACTCATGTTAACTTTAATGAGGATAACTCTCAATTTCAAGAATTTTAGATGATACAAATCAAACAGTGGCTAGCAGAAATTGTTTTGTCACTAAAATTCAGATTCTGCCAAACCTGAATAGAACTAAAGTTCAAAAAAAAGACTAAGCTCTAAAACAAAACATTAAAAATATATCACATAAAAAACTTTCAAAATCGTGGAGAACCATCAAGGGTCATCCCATAGACCTTATTATAAGTAATGTATCAAAAAAAGAGTAAAAACTCCATCCTAAGATTTTACTGAATGCAATCATGTGGTCTTTCTTTCTCATGTTGCACAAAAACATATTGATGAAGCTTTGAAAGATGAGTATAGTTTCAAGCAATATAAGATGAGCTTACTGACTTTCGTAGAAACAATGTTTGGGAACTTCTTCCAAAACTCTAGGATTGCTTTGTCGTAGCTACTAAATGAGTTTTCCATAATAAGCTAGATGAATACAATATTGTTATAAGAAACAAAGCGAGATTGATTAAAAATATAAATATCAAGAGTAGGGCAAAGATATCATACCTTGATTTGAGAACTCACTTAATTTTATGGGCATGATAATTTTAGAGCAATTCTATAATCCATATCATCTATTTTGCAAATCAATTTTCTTTATCATGTAGCACAGTCAATCTTTGCACAAAATTTGTTGAGAAAAAAGGTTTCATCCATGATTTACAAGTAGAAACTATAAATATTTCTTAATAAGAAACATGCTCTAAAAATTATAAGTGATAAATCAATAACATGACATAGTATCATGAATTCATTCAAATGAGAGTTGTAAACCATAATAAGAAAACTTCTCTCTTTAACCCATTGCATACTCAAAGTTTGCGGATATACAACCAAGTTCATGATAAATCTCATCTTAAAAAGATTTCAGATTCAAACCTAAATCGTAATAAAATTTTAGATTCACAATCAAGTTCATGGTTTCATCTTAAAAAAATATCAGTTAAAAATTTCCTAAGTTAGGGAGAGCCCACATATTTAACATGAACTGCCATCAATAGAAACCGTACTATTGTCATAGAATTCGATGTAATAGGCTTCAAAAGATAGATTCTAGGAGAGCATGAATGTATACAAAAATAGTCTAGAAAAAATATGAATCTATAAAATCAATCCATGCACACTTCCTTTAATATTTTAATAAAGGAAATTTTTTGTATCCCCTTCCAAATCTTCACGAAGAAAGTCCTCAAAAATAATTTGAGCACTAGAGTATGTGCAAATAAATCTAAAGATATCTATAGTAAAGAAGAGAAGTTATCGTTTTGCTGAGATCCAAAATTCATCGAATCTCCATGAATAAAAGATGAAAAGAGAATATGTGACGTGACTTTATTATTTAAACATATGACTCGATGTGTTAAAAAAAATTATGAAATCAAAATATTTCGACTCGCAATCTCCAAGAAATATAAAAGTGTTTTCTATTTGAAAAGGAAGATACTTTTTCTATACATTTTCAATCTACACACTTTTCTGCACAAACGCATGTAAGCCTTGTTGTTCAAGAAAAAATTAATATCATTCATGAGGTCTACTGGTGTTAATTTTGTGTAGGAACCGTATAGATTGTAAGTAAATAAAAAAAGAAATTTTCATTTGAAAAGGAGAATGCTTCTAAGAAATATAGTATCTAAAAACTCAAATATTTTAAACTTATCTAACTAGAAGAAAAACTGGCATGCTATTGTTGGATATTGCAATTCAAATCTTCATAAAAATGAAAAAATAATTTGATTTGTTAAACGACTAATGATGGATTTATTTTAAATCTTGTATTTGAATCTCTCTAATTTCTCAGTCATTTTATGACTTGTCTCTTTGATTATCAAACAAAGCCTTTTTTAAGCCTTGTACGTTGCTAGATGAACAATATCCCCACCTCTTGTGTTCAACCATACACGCGTTAATCCTTCCCCTGGAATCATTAGGACTTAGGATTCCTCTGTGCCCAGATCTACATCACTTGTTTATTTCTTTTGAAATTTCTCATCTGTTTTTTTTTTTCCCTCTCTCTGTTGACTTGCTAGAATTTACTCAGCACCTGAGTAATTTTCTCAGATCTTTATAGTTTTGAAATTAAATGACCACTCCAATCCACCACCATTGTTTCCTCGCTAATAATGTTGACCTAAAGATTCAATCACCCGTGTTTTTTAGTTAAAGAACTGATGATCATGAAGTTGTTGATAAATATACAAGTTATTCAAAATCATATATTAAAGCTCAACTTCAATCAATACACATTGAAATATTTCAAGTTGTTGGTTGAAGCTCAAGACGTCGATTTCAAGTCAAATATTTACCAGAAGACTTTGTTTCAAGAAAATAGAGTTTGTATTTTTAAGTTTTGAAATTTGGTAAAGCTTTTGATTATGAAATTGTTAACTCAAGCTTGAACACATCGTACGGCTTAGAGTTTTTCAAAAGAATATATAGGCATAGAAATTAGATTTTAAATAAGATTTCAAAAATATTTGTTTTTGATGAAAAATTGATTTTAATGAGTATTAAATCTTAAAAATGAGTTTTATTTTTTGAAATATATAGTGCAGTTAGATATTAGAGCTCAAAAGTATTTTGAAAAAAAAAATATTTTTATTTGATTTAAAAAAGTTAAAGTTGATTTTAATCAAGTTTTGAAAAAAATAAGAAAAGCTGAGCCATTTTCGATATTTCTACACGTAGCTTTCGAAAATAAATACTCAACGTGCACAAGTTTGACCTGAAGAACTTTCGACAGCTCCGTACATGTTTGGATAGCATTTTTCCTGTAAGCTCAAAACTTTTCAAGAACTGACTCATTTTCGACAATTTTTTTTGTTTTTCCAAAAAACCCCCAAAAGCTAAAAATTAATCGTTGAGCAGGCTAAGAATCAGGTCGACTCGGCCTAGGCCCGAGTGCGGCCCAACCCGACCGGGCCGGCAGATCAATGCCCAAGCACGTCCCGTAGATGAGGGCAGGGCTGGGTCAGGTCTGGGCCCGGGTTGACGGGCCGAGTCTGTGCGAGTTGACGGGCCGAGCCGGCCCATCTGAAACCTACGTTTGAGCGATATATCCCCGCAACTCCGCATGCCACGCACAGAGCACGTGGCGAGCAGGCCCCCCACCGATTTATCCCTCCCCCCGCTTTCGCTCCCCTCACACTCAGTCACAGTCAGTCCCGCTCAATTCCCACCAACTCCTTCCCCTTCCCCTTTTCCTCTCCCAAAATCCCTGCTCACACTCTCAAAAAAGAATCCCCACTCCCATCAGTGTCATTATTATTACCACCAGCTCCTTCTTTTTCCCTTTCCTCTTTCCTCACGAGAGAGAGGGGGAATCTCAATTTCATCTCTAATCGATCTCATCCATGGAAAATAAATATCCCAACCCCTACCCTTACCCTCCTCCTCCTCATCATCATCATCATCCAAGAATCCATCCCACCACCAGCGGCGGCGGCGGCGGCGGCAGAAATAGCAAGACCAACCTCGCCTCCTGCGTGGTCGCCACCGCCTTCCTCATCGTGGTCCTAATCGTCCTGTCCCTCGTCCTCTTCCTCCTCTTCCGCCCCCGTGACCCCACCATCCAGATCAGCGCCGTCCAGTTCCCCGGCTTCGCTGCCCGCAACGGCACCGTCAGCTTCACCTTCGCCCAGTACGCCTCCGTCCGCAACCCCAACCGCGCCTCCTTCTCCCACTACGACAGCACCATCCGCCTCCTCTACGCCGGCAACCAGGTCGGTTTCATGTACATCCCTGCCGGCGAGATCGGCGGCGGCCGCACCCAGTACATGGAGGCCAGCTTCGCCGTCACTCACTTCCCTCTCCTGCAGCAGCAGATGAACAGCAATAGTGAAATTAGTATGACTAGCGCTAGCTCTGCCAGCAGCAACATGGAGGTGGACTCGATGATGAAGCTCAAAGGGAGGGTCAGGGTGCTCAGGTTCTTCATGCATCGGGTCGAGGCCACGGCCGCCTGCCGGGTCGCCCTTGCCGCCGCCAACGGGGCCGTGCTGGGTGTCAGATGCTGAGAGCTGAAACAGATCCAGATCTGGATCTGCTCTGGATCTGAAAGCTCATGCTACATGTGTAACCTGTAAAATGTAAAGAAAAAAGAAAAAAAAATCATTGAGTGTGCTTTTTGTAGCTGTTGCAGATCAGCAAATATGCAGGGCAAGTGGCCAGAGTTGAGGCATATGAACATTTTGCAAGCAAGTCTTTTTGCTTGCACCACCTCAAAATGCACTTCTTTGAGTTTTCTGATTGCAATTGAGATATCTATCTCCTTCCCATCCACTTGCTCTGCCCTCATCATATACTGCATCATCATTAATTTGATCTATAACTTGCAAAGAATGTGACTGTAATCTGCCCCAAATTAGGTACACTGTTTTTTTTTTTTTTTTTTTTTTTTGGGGGAACATACGGAGTAACATGGCAATCATCCATTCAGGACATACAAAAAGATCATCTATAAACAAAAAAAAAAAGAGACGGAACTATCCACAATGCTTACTTACAAACACCTCCACTCCATACATCAAACAATTGGACAATTAGACATGCACAAAGAGACAGCTGGAGTAGATTTTTTTAATAAAAAAAATCCCTATTTTATTTATATGTTCATATTAATATATGTACTGATAACAACCACCACCACCACCCCACAACAGCCTCTTCCCTCTCTTCTATCGGAGGAGCTCGTCAAGGTGACGATCCATGATTTCGGAAACAGATTCAAGGAATGCAGCCTCGCTGGTGCCCGGGAGAACAGCGTCCTCTGCCTCCCGGACGATCAGCTCGATCTTGGACTCCTTCTTGAGAGTTTCCCTGCACAGTATGCTTCCGATGTCGTATGGAGTCAGGCCTCTTTCTGCTCCCTTCTTCAGAAGCATGGTTGAGATGCGGAGAGTGCGAGCACACTCCAGCGACAGCTCCCACCCGTAGAACCTGAGGAGATCAATGTCCCCTTCAGCGTCCAGAGATCTTATGTAGTCCAGAGCTTTCGAATTGAACGGTTGGCGGGCCTGAGGCCAGTAAAGCCACTCGAATGTGCAGTCTTCAAACTGCATCAAGCACAGGAATCAGAAACAAAGAGTGCCTTCTCATTTGATCTATCACAAGTTCGAAGTCCAACCACATCAAAACATAACCTCACTAAAAAAGAATACAAAGTTTAAACTGTCAAAAAAGAATACAAAGTTTAAACTGTCGAGGTCTTGGAGATGGGAAGGCTTAGGAGGTTCCCCGCGAATAAAGAAGAATACAAAGTTAATTTTATATTTGTTTCACATTTTCACTCATCACACTTAGAAGTAACACACAACTAGATTGGAGAATTTCACTGTAACAGAATTTGTAATTTTCGATTCAAAAAATATCCATGAACAACAACAAAACCAGTTATTTCATGCCAATGCAAAGAGAGAAGGATCAGAATATCAACACTTCTCAACTGCATCATAAAGATGAAAATAATAAAAGAAAACTAATCGGATGATGACATAATGAAAGGAGAAGGGAAAAAACATCCATCACAAAAAGGTGGAATATGAAAATGTAAATGTTTTATAATGGAAAGAAAAAACAAATTCAGGCGAAAGAATAGACTAAAAGAAATACAGGAACAATCACTAATGTGAGAGAAATAGGAATTGTACCATGTCCCAGGTCCCAAGTCCATAAATAACTACTCTATCATACTAGGATCCTCCAATATTTCACATGCTACAGCCTAAAAAAAATCAATCCACATTGAGAAATTCATAGAATGGTAAATAGCAATATGCCCAAGGTTTTATTATTATACTAAATAGAAGAAGAAAAGTGCATATTTGAACTTTAGGAGCGGATATTGGCACCCACCAGTTTGATAAAGACACCCACTAGATTTGTACACTCACAAAATTAAGAAACACACCCTTATCAAATTTCAAAAATAGCCTTATTTTCTTTAAACTTATAATTTTTCAGAATTCCAAATATACCCTCATTTCTTTCACCCACAAACTCCTCTCCCCCTGTTGGGTTTTTTTTCTTTTCAATTTTGTATATGTAACCCATGTTAACAGACACCATGTAGATCATGAAAATCTGAATAGAAAAGTAAATTCAATTTATAGAATTTCGCAATTCAATTTCTAAATCTATATTTTGTTAGCATCTTCATTTAACCTCCGCTTGGATGCCATTGTGTCTGAGTCAATGGACGTTTAGCCTTATCGTTGCCTCGAAGATCCCCTAGGACTCTTTGAGCCTCTATCTTCTGTGGAGAACTAAGGTAAAAATTGTGTGAAAATTAGGTGACTGGAAGATTTGGAGTATGTCTCCATGTGTTTCTATTAATTTTACTATGATTATATGTTTTCTTTGAAGTTGAGTTTTGTCCTCATGTTTAAAGTAAGAATGTTTTTTTTTTTAAGAAAAGTTTAACGTAAGAAGGTAGAAAAAAGAAATCATAAGGAGAAAAATATAGTTTAAAAATTTATAGCGTTTTTTTTAAGGTGAGGAATAAAAGGGGTTTGAGGGAAGAAGAAAGAGTGTTAGTGGGTATATTAACATGAAGGTTGAAATTTGTAATTTTCCATAACTTCAACAGCATGTGTCCTTTTATTTAGGGTTATAATTGTCAATCAACTTTTTACAAATTTTGGTGGGTGCCTTAATCACTTTTTTGGGTGTTAATATCTGCTCCTTTGAACTTTTATCAAAGAAATCTTCAAATGACATTACTACCCAAAAAACAATAAGAAAAGAATGAGATTTATGAGTTACTGAATGATGAATGTAATAAAAAATTATTCAAATTAATCCTCATTTTGTGAATACAACTAATTGCATATACCAAACAAACTATTTGAAAGAATTAGAGATGCAAGATATGATATAATAAATTACAGGAATACTCACATTCTCAGGCAAGCAATATCCATGATCTATTGGCACAAGCATGAAGCGTCCTTCCTCCCCTTCCTTGTGGACCAATATATTGCCGGCATGACGATCTGCATTCGCCAACCTTATATCCAAAACAGCTATCTTATGGACCTCCTCTACTGGGAACGCCCGAGACCCCATGTCCTCGCAACTCCCATTGTTCGTCACAAACATCTGCAGAGATCCAACCTTGAAGCCCTTCTCCCTGTACCCGTCGTCATAACCAAAACAACCCTTCAAGCACCTCACCATTACCGTTGGAGGAACACCAGAGAAGCCAACTTCATCAGATAAGAACGATCTGCGCCCACCAAATGGGTGATCGAGAACATAAGCAGCAACCTCCCTCAGTGCACCTTCACCTACTCTTGTCCCCCTCTTCAGACCTTCACCATCCAACGACACAGGAAGCCCGCGAGGATTGTTCTCCGCCATCGGCTCCTCGTCTGTTGGCTTGAATACAGCAACATACTTAAGCCCCGATTTGTCCTGCATGAAGTAAGCTCCCCCTGATCCTTCAGATGACATGACCGGCGGGTTTCCCTTCTCCAATCCAGCAAATGCAGATCTCACCAAGTCCTCAATCCCCGGAGACAACTCGACCTTGGGATTAACAATCACCGGTTCGATCCACACGCTCCTGTCCCAAAGTTTCCTATCAACTATCTGAGACTCTTGGAATTTCCTATCGAATGCCTGGGACTCTTCGGCCACAATTGACATCTCAAAATCCTTCCCGGCCTGCTTGGTTCTAATCTTCGCCGATTTCCTCACCAACAGATGAACAACGGCATCCTTATTCTTCTTAAACACATCATTAATAATTCTCTGATCATCAAGCTCCTCACCATCACAAATCAATCTCTGCTTGTCGAGATCCACGAAATCCTTCCCCTCCTTAGCAATCTGCTGTTTAATGTAGCCAACATTCCGATTGCACTCCACCTGAAACTTGAACTTCTTCCCACAAGCAGTCTTCACGGTGATCATGCGAAGATCGGAGAGTCGGAAGACGAGATGAAGCACGTTGCCATCGGAGACTCCATAGTCTCGGACGCGGCAGTCATTCCGGGCTAGCTCCCGGCCATCAAAGACAAGCTTCTGCTTCTTGACGACAAACCCCTTGAAGCTCTGAATGCGGAGCTTGACGGATGCGATCGAGTCGGATTCAAGGACTCGCACTGGGATCACAGGCGAACCTGGGACCGTGAGAAAGATGAGGATCGAATCGGGCGTGCAGTGAGGCGACCTGCTGCCATCAAATCTGATCGGAGAAAGGACTGGGTCATCCAGAATTGACCTTAAACTTAGAGCGGCAACTCCAGCCGAAGACATCCTAGACTCTTTTTTCTGGGAGTTTCCCCCCTTTCCTAATAATCGGAAATCTGATCCAAAATGAACCCTATAGAAGACCTAAAAAGAACTAAATCTACAGACCCATCAAGGATTGATTTCAAGGGAAAGATGCGAACTTGGGATGAAATAAACCCTTATCCCAAGACCTTGGAACGAAAGAATTAGGGTTTCATGGCGAAAATGTGGAGTAAAAAGAAAAAATGAAAAAACAAAGATAGGAAAGAGGGTTTCTTCCAGTTAGAAATTGGGGGAAAAAGAAACAAGGGTTTTGGAATCGGTTTCTTCTCTCTTATTGTTGTCAAAAGCTTCCCTCTAAAGAGGCGATCGATTCCTAAGACCCGAGCTTTGCTGCGAATTTCTCGTGATCTATGGCAGTATTTTCTTTTTGAAAAAACAAAATTTAACTGAAAAAAGAAAAAGAGAAAAATTTTGGGGAAGAAGCAGCTTGGGTCAGCAGAGAAGACAACGACTGGGGAGCCGGCGTCATATACGCTTGGACTGGTCCAAATGTTACGCGTCTGGTGACGTGGATTTCCAATCAAGAAGCTTCGTGGAAATAATCTAGGATATCCAAGTTACTAATATGCCCCTGGAACCCCATTAAAGTGTCGTGTGAATTTTGCCCAGAGAAAGCGTTTAATCGGGCGAACGAGTTTCGAAATGGAGAAGGGCAAACTTGGAAAATAGAGTGACGGCGTTTATTAAGGCTGGTGCCACGTTCTATGTTTTTTATTTTTTATATTTTTACTTTTATTTTGTTGTTTATTAAAGTTCCAAATCCAGAAGGCCGAAACTTTCACACAATGGTTTTTGCTCTGGCTCATAGCTACACGTCATTTCCCGTTAGATTTAACGGCGTCATCCACATCACTCACACGCGTAAGCATTACATATTCTTATCTTTTGATCTCACTCTTTATTGAGAATTTTTATGATCACCGTGTTTGAGCGCGGTGAGCGAACCGCGGTGAGCGAAAAATTTCTCCTCTTTTATTTGGCAACTTAGGTGTGAACTTGTACTTTAATATTGTCAACCAAAAAAAAAGACCCAGTGCATTATCTGAACGTACTTATTTATGTACTTTTTTTTTTTTTTTTTTTTTTTGAAGGTTGCTGACTTAGCGGACATAAGATATTTTTATAAGTTACCACTTGATTTAGAACTCTAAAGTATCTAGTGTGGGAGTTATTTGCTCATTGACTGCTCAACAATTTCAAGTGGCATCGGTTATCTCGCAAAGGTGGATATTGTTAGCAGCTGGCTTGATATTCCGACTTGTTGTCGCTGCAAAATTCTGGTTGATTCAAGAAGTTTAGTCAAACTTGGTTGGGTTCGGCCAAGTACTTAGCCAGTCTTTTGCCAGCAATTTTCTGGGACAGGATTCAATTTTGGATGGATGTTTCGAGCATTATGCGGCATTTATTTGGCTCAGGCTTCAATACAGAAGTTGTATAGAATTATACTAAGTACGTGACAGGCTTTGAAGGTATTGAATAAGTTATCCCCATTCAAAGTAGCATGTCTTGTTCACATTCTAGGTGCATGAATCTGCCTAGAGAATTTGAAAGGTTGTGACTCTTTGGCTGGTCTTGTGGATTTCCAAGAGTTTATGTGCATGCATAGACCTAAAAAGATGAAGAGAGACCTAAAGGGTTTACTCAAGCCTATAAATAGACATGCTCTTTGTTGTGAAAATGTATTTTTTCTAAATCCTAGCACTAGTACAGAACAGGGATAAAATGTCGCACCTTTCACGTCAGTTCAAACCGCATCCGATGCGAAACAGAATACGGTGGTAATTTTGTAAATAAAATGATTATTAGCCGCTACCAAGTATTTTCGATTAAAAAAAAGAAACATTCAACGTTGGTTATGAAATTAACTAACGTGGAAAGCTTTATTCCACGTTGGTTTTTAAGTGACCGACACTCATAGTTTAATAAAATTTTTAAACATAAATAAAAATATTCCGCATTGGTTATTTATTGAATCGACGCGGAATATTTAATATATAGCGTTGGTTTTCACGTAACCGACGCGGAATATACGTTATTACATACATTATTACCGTCGATTCTTTTTAAGAACCGAAATATAATTTTGAAGATCGCGCAACGAATTTTTACCCTAAATCCTGCCCTCTTTACTGTATGGCTTCCGTCTTTTCTCAATTCTTTACCCTCAAATTCCAATTACTCTGATCTTCTCGGACACGGCGGCGGGCAGCGGCGACGGTCGGTGGCGATTGAGTCGGTGGTTCTTCATCCGCGGTGATCTTCTATCTGTAGTGAGTTTAATCTCCACCATCCTTGGAGCACCTACAATTATTGAGATATATCTAATCTCTTTTTATTTATGAATATTAAATATTAGATAAACCGGAGTGATCTAGCTTTTTGGGATCTAGCAAACCCTAAGTTTGATTATGATAGCATAGAAGAAAAACAGTCTACCTTGACACCCAGAGATTTTATCCCAAGTCCCACCGTCATTGGAGGCTACGAAAAGCTTTTAATGGATCTACAGAAGAAGGAAGTGCTCCAAAGGTATTGCTCAGTGAAGAGGTATATCAACGATGAACCATCTCAGACCAAATTATGAAAAAGAAAGCAAAATACTGTTGAAAAGAATGTGTGGAAGAAGAGGTCAATCTTTTTGATCTCCCATATTGAAAACTTTTGCTTGTGAGACACCGTCTTGATGTCATGCATATTAAGAAGAATGTATGCGATTGTATTATTGGCACATTCCTCAATATACCCGGTAAGACTGAGGACACGGTCAAATCTAAAATTTATTTGGTAAAAATGTGTATACGTAAGCAGTTAGTATTGGCCCAGAGGCCTTCCACTCTAATTTTGATGATGATTAACTCATGTAGTTATTGTTTACTAATAATCTTGTGATGTTTAGTTTCAAATACTTAACCAAGATATTAGTAGGTGATTAGCTTCAACAAAGATATTTTGGAGATTTCACATGGTGATTCAAGCCCGAACATCAAAGTTCATATCTAGCACTTGTTGGAGTCAAGCTCGGTGGATCACGTTTGGATCGAGTCGACTTGAAGACGGCGCTCTACAAGAAGACTTTGGTACATTGTTTAGTTTATGTTTTAGATCCAGTGTTAAAGATTAGATAGTGTGATATGCTTAAGTTCACAACACACACACTTGTTTAAGTTTCATGTTTTAGTTTTCGGTTTTTGGTTTAACCGATCTTGGTTTTCATGAATAGATAGAATCAAAATAAGTTTACATGGTTTAATGTATATTAGATTTGTTCTATATACATGTGTTCTTCAACTATTTAAATAAACTTAGTTTGATAGTCTATTTCATGAGTTTGGAGTTTTGGTATTTTAACAAAACTTTTTTTTGGATTTTAAGTCAAAAACATTGATATATATATCTTTCATGTATATTGGATTATATCCGTATACAACATGCTTAAACGTTGTTTCAATATCATGTTTTTGTATTTGGATGAGTTTTGGACAAAACGATTTTCCATTTCAAAAATCCTAGTTTTGGAAAATACGATTTTAATTTTCGGCAAAATTTGTAAGTCACAAAAATGGTTCAAATTGTTTGAAATATGTGTTGAATTTTTTCACGAATGTTTGTATTTCAAAGAGAATTTAAGAACTTATTTTTGTGGATTTTTAGAGAATTTATGGGATTTATTTGGTAATTAAAAACCCAGTTTTCAAGTCCTATAATCAGCCCTGCCAGGCTCTGGCGGTCGACCGGGTCGGTCGACCGGACCCAGAGTCGGTCGACCGGACCGATCGACTGACGTGCACAAGGACGTGCACGCTGGCCAGCCCGTTGGGCCGGTCGACCGAGCGGTCGACCGACTGAAGGCAACCCACTCTCGGGTTGTCCCGGTCGACCGGGCGGTCGACCGGCCAGAGAGCCGTTGCTCTCTGGTTCTGGGCGCGGTCGACCGGGCGGTCGACCGGCAGGCTTAACAGTCACTTTTTTGACCGTTGACCGGTCGACCGGAAGGTCAATTTTGATCTTTCTGCTAGCTAACGGGCAGATTCTGTTTGAGGCCTATTTATACCCCATCTCTTGGCTGTTTTGGCTAAGATTTTTAAGGAGAAAATTTTCATACTCTTCTAGTGTTTTTCAGCAAAAAGTTTTGCGTTCAAAATTCTCATTCTCTATTTGTTTTTAAAGTGTTTTTAATTCAAAGAAAATAATCTTTGGGGAATTTGTTTTTGGTCTAAAAATTCTATACCTATTTGTAGTTTTTCCCAAGTGATTTTCTTTATTCAAAACACTTTGTTTTCTCACACTTGAGCTTATCATTCTATCCTCTCTATAGGATCTTTGTTTTTGTGGGAAAAGAATTGGTTTGTGGTCTTTTGATCACTAAGTTGTAAACCCTCCTACTTTGTGTTATCCCTCTTGTGTAGAGGTTGATTTTGGAGTGGTGGCTTTGTGGCCTATCCCTCTAATGAGAGGTTGATTGGTGTTTGGCTTTGTGCCCATCCCTCAAGTGTGAGGTGATTGATTTGTGGTGGCTTTGTGCCTAACCTCTAGTGAGAGGTTGTATTCGGTTGAGAGAGGAGTTGTGTACTCCCGGTTATTGTATTGCCTCAAATCCTCAGTGGAGGTCCCTGCGTGGGAGTCCCGTGTGGACAAGTTAGTGAAAATTCTTCTGTGTGAAGGCGGGGACGTAGAGCTAGGTGCTCGAACCTCGAAACAAATCTTGGTATTTGCGTTTGATCCATTGACTCTAACTCTCTCTTTTATATTGTGTCTTTCATCATTTCATATTGCTCATTCATATATTATATGCTTGGCTTGTTTGTGTGTGCCTCACTTGTGTTTAACCACGAGAGCTTCATATAGCACCTCAACTCTTATTCAGAGGAATCAAAAAGAGTTAGTCCAGAGCCCTTCATCGGGAATTCGGCTACACTCATTGGTTACATTAAGTGTGTTGCAATTTAGTTTTAATTTCCGCATTTTGTTCATTAGATTAGCCGTACACCTATTCACCCCCTCTAGGTGTACTTACAATTGGTATCAGAGCCTACGCTCCTGATATTAGGTTTAACTACCTAGGAGTGTAATCTTGGTTTGTTAATCTACATTTGCATTTGCATTTGCACACATATAGTTTGCACTCATGGATAGCCCTCCCATGTTTGATATCTCTAGACTTGATATATAGAAGGTTATGATGAGTTGTCATTTAAAAGCCCTAGGTTATAAAGTTTACATTGCCATTACCAAGGATCCTACCTTAGTGATAGTAAGCATATAGAGGCTAATGCACAAGCACTTAAGGCACTTAGAGCATCTCTTGATAAAAAATATTTACATGTGTTTTCTCACTATGATTCCGCTTTTGCAGTGTGGAACATTTTGACATCTCCCGAGCTACCAACGTTTATCAATAAGAAGAGGAGATCTAGTCGAGACGAGTCCGACAAACGTTGCTTCATGGTCCAAGGGAATGACTCCCTTGAGGTACATTCGGACACTCAACTAGATGTTAGTACTAGTTCTCATTGCAATGAGTGTATGGATGCACAAGCCCTAAATGATAAACTTGCTAAAAATTGTGAAAATTTGATTTCAAAATACAAACTTTTGAAAAAGGATAATTTTAGTTTAAAAGAAGAAAATAGAAATTTATCTTCTAGACTTGAGATTGCTTTGCAAGAGAGGGATGAGACTTCAAGTGAACTTGACTCTCTTAAATCCCAACTTGAACTTGCACTTAATGAAAACAAAGTTTTGAAAACAAAAAATGATTGTGAAAATGTTTTAAAGAAAAATGAGGCTTTATCTTCAAAAGTTGATTTTGTTGTAAAAGAAAATGTTTCGTTAAAAAACAAAATTGATTTGATTTCACAAGAATTGGAAGATTGTTTAAAGAAAAATGTTTATTTGAAAAATGATATAGATTCACATGTTTGTCATGCTAGTGTAGCTTCACATTCTAGCTCACCTATTGCATGCACCTCTTCTTCCATGATTAAAAATGATATTTGTATGCTTAAGAAGAGTGTTGAATGTTTAGGCTCCACTTTGAACCATTGTGCTATGAATCACTCACGTTTGGAATCGTTATTTCGAAAGAAACAAGTTCCTCCTATGCATGCACATCATACACGGCATACACATGCTCCTCACGTTCACACTCATCACACTATGTATGCTCATTTGTACACATGTACACATTGTGAACGTAAGGGTCACCTTACTAAATTTTCTTATGCTCGTATACATGATTCAAATTTAGTAACTAAGTTTGTTTGGGTTAGGAAAGGAGCTAAACCCCATAGACCCAAAAGAGTATGGGTACCAAAGACCACTCCTATTTTATTTGATGTAGGTGTAGGCTCTCACATGACGTAAGAGTGATGGTGCCTTGAGGTGGATGCGTTCCGAGCTTAAAGAGGACTATTTGGATGCATCACTTTCAAGGAGAGTTTGGTGGGAGGACCACCATGGTTTGGAGATATGGAGAGTTGCCCTCATGGTTTTGGTAACAATCTCTTACTCCTCATTATGTTTACATGCTTTTAGATCATTCATTTATAGCATGTCTTGTTTTAATGCTCATTATGTCATATGCCATGCTTATTAGACCATTGACATACATGTATAGCATTTGAGATCACCCATGTTTATATGGACCCATATTTTGTGTTCTCTCCATAGTTTAGCTATTATGTATATCATAACTCTAATTCATGGGCATTTGCCATAATGATCATATGAGTTTTTGTTTTGATTTCTATGCTTCATGTTTTGATTACTTGTTTAGATGTTAGTTTTCATTAAAACTTAGGTATATACTTGTACAACTAGTGAGCCACAAATAGATTATTATGTGTTTGTGCTTAAACGCTCATTTGTACTTATTAGATGTACTAGTATAGCCTAGTTTTGATGATTCATGCATTTGACTTGTATTCCCATATTGTACGTGTTTTTCATGTTTATATGTTTAGCGTCATGTATATGCCTATTTTGTCAAAACTTAAGATATACATGTATACCCCTTTGAGTCTTTTTGTCTTTCATGCAAATCTTTATTATGGACTCAATTGTGTTTAGGGATATGTATGTATACTTCTAGTGTAGACAAATCATGTATATACCTTGAAGGATTTCTAGTGTCGATGACTTTCATGTTTTAAGGAATTTCTTATTGAGCTTGATTACCTTTTTTCATGACTTGTCTTTCACAAAACTTGTACACTCATATTACTTGATGTTTTCTTATGATTTTGTTTTCATGAGTATTATATGTGCTATATAGATTTTGAGTGACATTGATTTAGTGATTTTCATGTTTTGTGGAATATATATTCTTATTTTATTCCTTACTTGAAGGATTTCGTACTAGTTTCAAAATTTTTTCCTTCATATAACTGTTCGTATTCTTCACTTGGTATAGTTTTTCAAACATACTATATTTTCAAACTTATTTTTGAAAACCCCTACCCATCAAAGGGTGGTTGGTTGGGCGACCATGCCTTGTATGATTCACTATTGAAAATCCATTTAAAACATGTGTATGAAATGGGTGGTATAAAATATGAGTTATACACGTATCTTATTATGTTTTCGATTGGTATCATTGGATCTTTTCAATTGGTATCACTATTGACATTCCTTTTGTATACTCATATATGTTTCTATATATGTATGCTTAGACTTCAAATAATATCAATTTCGATTGGTATTCAATTTTCATACATATATATGTTTTATTTGTGCTTACTATATCTCTATATCTTTAAGCACAAATTTTAATTATGCTAAGCTTGATTTCTTAAATGGCTATTATATTTCAATTGATTAATTTTCAATTGGTATCTTATACAAGCTTATGCATCATTTTATTTGGTATTTCATAAAGGGGGAGAAAATTCGTATTTCACTTTTTAATTGGTTTTGTTCACCTTTAGTATTTTACTCCCACACTTTATATTGAAAAATGATTGAAAAATGATATTGATTATTTTTGGTATCATATGCTCCTAATGAAAAATTACTTTCTATTGGTACTAATCTTTACTATTGATATCAAGATTACATATATGTTTACATCATTCTATTGATATCAAAATTTTTGATTAATTTCTTCAACATGTTTTAATTACTTACAATTGGTAAATTATAGACATATTTATTTAAATTAAAAACATCTGTTTTATGTACTTTCAATTGGTATGCTTTATTGATATCATGATGCACAAAATTGATATATTTATTTTTCAATTGGTATCATAATGTTTTGATTTCACCCCCAATTGAGATTTTTTTGTTTAAGACAAAAAGGGGGAGAACATTATTTTATTATTTTCTTTGATCCCTTTGTTGATGATTGACAAAAAGGGGGAGAAGTATTTGAGTTTATATGCATATTTTTATTGTTTATTTGTAAGTTTATACCAAAGTTTGTTTCAAATTGGTATCAAGAAAGTTTGTTTGATGTTTTGATGTTTTGTTGATATTGGTATCAAGAGAACATATTTTGTGTTTTGTTTTATTGGTATCAAGTACTTTTGTTAAAATTTTTATTGTTGGTATCTGATTGAGATTTTATCGATTGAAAGAGAGTTCAGAATTCTTAGTCTCAATGCGAATCCGCTGTAGCAAGGGCTCAAGCGGGTCGTGATCCTCAGGGAAGGATGCGATGAAAGCTTTTCGACTCGATTCCTCTGTATGCTTCAAGTAAGAAAAGAGAGATTAGATTGGTGATGAAAATATGAGATTAAAGACGTGGTTTTGCTGATCTTCTACCACAACCCTATTGCAAATTAAAGAGCTTGATCTTCATCTTAAGATTGATATGATTCACCCTAGGTTATTACAAATATATCAAGCAAGAAAAATTAATACACGATTCTAACTAAGTTGCATTATTCAAAAACCAACTATGGTTCATCCTAACATCTAGGTACAGCCTAATAGAAGACTAATCTCAAATTTATGCTGTCCTAGTTCTTAAGTTTGAAGTCATGAAAAGTTCTTTTAACATGCAACCTAAATTAAGAATTTTAAGTATTTTTTAATCTTCCAGAATTAGTTGCCTTTAAACCTAGGGTTTCTAGAGATGTTCATTAATCAGATCAAGTTTTAATTGCTCTAGGGTTGCTTTAAGAATCTCAGCAAACCACTAAGAGGATTAGTTCTTCATCATTATTTTTTTTTCTTTTCAAATTATTTATATTTTTTTTATTTTTTATTTAATGAGAAAGATTGCAAAATAAAGAAAAAGAAAGCAAGAAGAAATCACAGATTGAAAATCAAAGAGATCACAAAAAGAAACAAAATTTGCAGAAATTAAAAGAGAACAAAAGAGTGACCTTTATTTCAGATGAATCTCTGGTTACACAATCGTCTCCTTCTTCTCCACAACGAGCATGAAATAAAAATTACAACTTTAAATAAAAGTGGCTAAAGAAAACTCTAATCGTCTCTGCATGCCCTGTACGTTGCACTTTGCAGGGATATTTATAGTGCAGAAGAAGATAGAGTCCCGGATGAAGTTGTAGACGAAGTCTGGTAGTCAGACTCATCCACTTTGCCGCGCCTTGCCGAGCGTCCGCGGCACTTTTGTGGCTTCTGGCCGCGCGCTTTGGCGCGTGGCCTCTCCTGGTCCGTCCATGTGGGCACCTGCTTCTAGAAGTTGTATCCTGGCCTTTTAATCTGGAGTTTCGAGATAACTTAGTAATCAAGTTACCCTTAAACCAGATTTCTTCAAATCTTCCTCCCACGAATTTTCCTTCTTATCTAGGGTTTTCATCCTCATCCTGCAGGTGTTTAGGGTTGGATAAAATTCTATCCTTCCCTTATCTCTGATATTTGCAACTTTTAGCCCTTGTATTTGCATTTTGACTTCTTGTAATTGCGCTTTTGTACCTGGGCTTCAAACATGGGCTTGGATCTGGGCTTTTGGGCTCTTTAAGCTTTATTTCTTATTAAAATAATACTTCGAGGCCTGCACACATTAAATAACGAAATATTAATAAATGTGCATTATAATATGAATAAATGTGCAAATGTGATGGTATATATGATGACAATTATGCATTTTTCACTACCTATCACACCCCCACACTTATCTTTTTGCTCGTCCTCGAGTAAAAATCAAAAAGAAAGAGAAAAATCTAACCTAGCTAACTCACTTTCGTAGGAATCACGGTTGCACTTAGCATGTGCAACAAGCCGTTAAACCTCTAGGTTACCCTAGAGGACGAGTGTTGTCTCGTGAGGGTTTTCAGCGGATTACACCCACAAAATCCATAAAAAGAAAAATATTTGAATTATTATTGAAGAGACTAAGTAGTCTATAAGTTTTAGGATTATCATTTTTATTCATTCTTCAAACCTGGTCTTTATAAAGTCAATTGTTATTTATTTTAGGTAAGGATTAAAATTGAATTTCTAATATAGTCTTTTTCGTTACCAAAAGTCATACGCACCCTTGTGAACCTAGGAATTCCTTAACTTGGACTCTCATGCCTCTTTATTATTTTTATAACATCATCTAATTTTCTTTCGTATAAGTATCAAGGCTTCTTGAGGCCCTCATACCTAACTAATTGACTATTAGATGTGTTAATATATATATATATATATATATATTTTTTTGGCATGTATAACTCATCTAATTTTCTTTCGTATAAGTATCAAGGCTTCTTGAGGCCCTCATACCTAACTAATTGATTATTAGATGTGTTAATACATGTATAATATTTCTCAGTTTTCTTAGGCTTTCTAATCCACCCATGTAACGAACTTAAAGTCGATGACTCCCAAACCGGTTGGCTTTAGGGCACCAGGTGAGAAAACACCCCGCGAACTCAAATTCGAGTGAACTAGGCCCCAAAACTAAGGACTTTATTTTATTTACTCACCTTTAGGCATGAATACTTATGCTTCTTGAGGCACATGTATCAGCTTAATTGGTGATTTTTTTTCTTTTTTTCTTTTTTTTTTATATGAGGCACAAGGTCTTTGTCTTAGAATCCTAGATATGCATTTGGTATGCACATTTCATTAAGGTAAAAATCAAGACTAATTATTTATTCAATTTCTCCTCCTATACCTAAAATTTAAACAATTTATTTATTTTGACCAAGTTTTTAGAAATCCTAATCATGATTTTCCTAATCCTTAAAACTAACTTAGATTTCTTTCAAAAAAAAATAAGTCAAAATATTTCCTTTTTTTAATTTTTTTTAATTTTTTTTTTTCATATATTACATACCCTTCCCCCACACTTGTTTCATGCATTGTCCCTAATGTATGAATGAAATGTATGGATGCATGAACTGGCAGAAAAATATAATCACCGATACAGTGGGTCAAAAAAACCCATCGCCGCATTAGCTTCCGGCACAGACTCCAAAAAGATTTTAAGACGTTGACCATTTACCTTGAATGAATTGCCATTTTTGAGATCGTAGATCTCTATGGCTCCGTGTGGAGACACCGTCTTAACAGTGAATGGTCCTGTCCATCGTGACTTCAATTTACCGGGAAAGAGATGAAGTCTAGAGTTGTAAAGTAAAACTTTTTGTCCTTGGACAAAAGTTTTTCTCGTGATGAATTTATCGTGAAAAACCTTAACTCTATCCTTCGCAATCTTCGCATTCTCGTATGCATCATTCCTCAACTCCTCTAGTTCAGAAATTTGTAATTTCCGAAACTCACCGGCCTTATCTAAATCGAAATTTAGCTGCTTAATTGCCCAAAGGGCCCGGTGCTCTAGCTCGACAGGAAGGTGGCAAGCCTTTCCAAAGACCAGTCTGTAGGGAGACATTCCTAGAATCGTCTTAAAGGCAGTCCTATATGCCCATAGGGCATCCACCAGTTTGGTGGACCAGTCCTTCCTATTCTGATTCACAGTCTTCTCCAAAATGAGCTTGACTTGCCTATTAGAAACTTCTACCTGCCCGCTAGTTTGAGGATGGTAGGGCGTAGACAACTTGTGGGTAATGGCATATTTTCGCATAAGAGCTTCAAAAGTTCTATTGCAAAAATGTGTGCCATTGTCGCTAATGATGGCTCGAGGGATTCCAAAGCATGAGATGATATTATCTTTCAAGAATTTGACAACAACTTTGTTGTCATTTGTCTTGCAAGGGACAGCTTCTACCCACTTTGACACGTAGTCTACGGCCAACAAGATGTACTGGTGCCCAAACGAATTAGGGAAGGGTCCCCTAAAATCAATGCCCCATACGTCGAAAAGTTCTACTTCTAGAATGGGATTTAGGGGCATCATATTTCGTTTGGAAATTCTTCCTATCATTTGACATCTTGTGCAAGTTTTGCAATACTCAAATGCGTCTCTAAACACAGTTGGCCAATAAAAGCCACTTTGCAGAATTTTCTCGGCAGTTTTGCGGGGACCAAAATGTCCACCGCAAGCGAACTCATGACAAAAAGCTAGCACGCTTCTAGTCTCCTCGTCGGGGACACATCTCCTAATGATTTGGTCGCTACAATATTTGAAAAGATAAGGATCTTCCCACATGTAATACCGAACTTGAGACAAGAATCGGTATCTATCCTGTTTAGACCAACTAGGTGGTGTTTGGTTTGTGACTAAGTAATTTACTATGTCAGCAAATCATGGCTCCTTAGAGATGGCTAGAAGTTGCTCATCGGGAAAATTGTCATTGATGGGCAGCTCGTCAGAAGGTGCGTTTGGCACACGAGAGAGATGGTCAGCTACGACATTTTCGACACCTTTTTTATCTCGAATTTCGAGATCGAATTCTTGAAGGAGAAGGATCCAACGAATGAGTCGGGCCTTCGCATCTTTTTTAAGCATAAGGTATCGAAGAGCAGAATGGTCAGTGAAAATCGTGGTCTTGGTCCCAAGTAGGTATGGGCGGAATTTCTCCAAAGCGAACACTACTGCCAAGAATTCCTTCTCGGTTGTAGTATAGTTCATTTGGGCGTCATTGAGCGTCCTACTCGAATAATAGATCACGTGCTGCTTGCTGTCCTTACGCTGTCCTAAGACAGCACCTATCGCAAAATCTTAGGCATCGCACATGATCTCAAAAGGCTTGGACCAGTCCGGAGGTGAGATGATAGGAGCAGAGATAAGTTCCATTTTCAATTTCTCCCATGCAGTATGGCACCTATCATCAAAGATGAAGGACACGTCTTTAGCTAGAAGGTTTGTAAGGGGTCTAGCAATTTTGCTAAAGTCCTTAATAAACCTACGATAAAATCCGGCGTGTCCTAAGAAAGACCGAATGTCCTTCACGCATCGCGGAAGTGGAAGTTTCGCTATGATCTCCACCTTGGCCTTGTCTACCTTAATCCCTTCCCTAGATATCTCGTGACCTAGGACAATCCCATGTTGCACCATGAAGTGACACTTTTCCCAATTTAGGGTCAAGTTCTTTTTGGTGCACCTACTCAGCACTAGCTCCAAGTGATGGAGACACTGGTCAAATGAATTTCCATAGACGGAGAAGTCGTCCATGAAAATTTCTAAAAAACGCTCAACCATATCAGAAAACAGGCCTAACATACAACGTTGGAATGTGGCGGGGGCATTGCACAAGCCGAAAGGCATTCGACGGTAGGCAAATGTCCCAAATGGACACGTGAACGTTGTCTTCTCTTGATCCTCCGGCGCTATAGGAATTTGGTTATACCCTGAATAACCGTCCAAAAAGCAGTAATACTCATGACCTACTAATCTTTCCAACATTTGGTCAATGAAAGGGAGGGGAAAATGATCTTTCCTAGTGGCTGCGTTCAACTTGCGGTAGTCTATGCATACTCTCACCTTGGTAGGCAATCGTGTTTGCACTAACTCATGCTTGTCGTTCTCTACCACAGTAAAACTAGACTTCTTAGGGACCACATGCATTGGGCTAACCCATTCGCTATCGGAAATGGGATAAATGATCCCATTATCTAACAGTTTCACTATTTCAGCGTGTACAGCCTCCTGCATGAGTGGGTTTAGCCTACGCTGTGGATCCCTCTTCGGTCTAACCCCTTCCTCTAGATGGATACGATGCTGGACTATCGTAGGGCTCAGTCCCTTGATATCTGCCATAGTCTAACCAATGGCTTCCCTATGTCTCCTAAGGGTTGCCAGCAGGTCCTCCTCTTGCCTATTGGTCAAATTAGATGCAACTATGACCGGTAACGTCTCTTGTTCACCTAGGTAGGCGTACTTAAGATGTTTGGGCAAGGCTTTTAACTCCAAAGAAGGAGTTGGCTCGATGGGTGGAGGAGTTAAGCTAGAATCTCCCATCTCTATAGAACTCAGATTTGATTCCCATTCGATCTCATCAAGACTGATATCACTTGTTTCTAACTCTTCCTCTGACTCAAATATGATCTCATCATTATGCTCACTCGTCATGTTCTCAATGGAGTTAACCTCAAAAGGTTGGTCGGTCACATCGTAGGGATGCTTACCTAGGTTGAAAACATTGACTTCCTTGGTCATATCCCCAAAAGTCAGTCTCATGGAACCGTTTCTACAATTTATAATTGCATTAGCGGTTGCTAGGAACGGTCTTCCTAAGATAACGGGAGTTTGGGACCTAGGATTAGACACAGGTTGTGTCTCTAAGACAATGAAATCGACCGGGTAAATGAATTCTCCAACCCGTATGAGAACGTCATTGATCTCTCCCTTTGGAACTTTGATAGAGCGGTCAGCCAACTGAATAGTAACTTGGGTCGGGTTGAGTTCACCTAATCCAAGTTGTTGATACACGGAGAAAGGGAGCAAATTGATGCTGGCTCCTAAATCGAGGAGTGCTCGATTGATTTCGGCTCGACCTATGGTGCAAGAAATGGTGGGGCAACCTGGGTCCTTATACTTGATAGGGATCTGGTTGGACAGTAGCTCACTAATGTTAGTGGCTAGAAAAACCTTCTTAGGCACATTAGTCTTTCTTTTCTTGGTGCACATGTCCTTAATGAATTTGGCATAACTAGGGACCTGTTGGATTGCATCAAGAAGTGGAATGTTGAGCCTAACTTGATTGAACACCTCTAATAACTTCTCCATATGTGCATTGTTGTTGCTTCTAAGCCTATTTGGAAATGGAGCTATAGGCTGGTGCAACTGATCTGCTGACTTTTCAGCTTCAGTTTCCTTGGGACTGGATGGAGAAGGAGTGGAGCTAGATGGAATGGAAGTGGAGCTAGATGGGATGGATGGCTGAGATGGATCCGATGGCATAGATACTTGATTATCAACTTGTTTCCCAGATCTGAGTGTATGAACCATGTGACACTGATTTGGGTCTTGAGCCTCATTGGCTGGCCTAGGATTCCTAGGATTTGGCAATGGTTGACTCGGTAGTGTACCCCTCTGTCTCTCTTACTGGTTCAATTGGAGCTCTATCCTACTTAGGACTTGAGCCAGCGTGTCTTGGCTTTTGACTAGGGTATCCACCTTTCTTTCCAAATTTGAAAGTCTTGTCTCCATTTGTGAATTTTGGAAAGACGGTGGAGGATTAGGGAAATTTTGTTGATAGGGCGGATTTTGGAAGTTGTTGGAGAATTTGGGCCTCACTTGATCATTGTTGCTTGGGCCCCATGAAAAATTGGGATGGTTTCTCCAACCGGGATTGTAGGTGGACGAATAAGGATTGTTGGCAGGCCTTGTGAAGGCTGCACTCATATGTTCGGGCAAGCTTTGATGCGCGATGAAGACAGGACATTCCTCAAACACATGGTTCATATCTTGACAATAAGTACAGCCCGCCGAAGATGTTGGGCTGACTTGGTTCACAGAGACTGGTTCTTTAGTTTCAAGAGCCTCAAGTCTTCGCATAACAGCAGCTAACTTAGCATCGGTTGCTACGTTGGCCTCAATGGAATGGATACCTCCTTTAGAAGAAGTAGGGTCATTAGTCCTAGATTTTTCATGAGTAGGGTCCCATTGGATGGATTTTTCAGCTAATTCCTCAAACAATGTCCATCCTTCATCTTCATTCTTTTGCAGAAATCCTCCTTGACACATGGATTCTAACAGTGTTTTAGTAGAATAATCTAATCCATCATAGAGAACTTGGCAAAGTCGCCATTTCTCTATCCCATGGTGAGGACATTGGGCAAGGAGATCCTTAAAACGCTCGAAGTATTTCCAAAAAGGTTCATTGGCTGTTTGCTTAAACTGGAGGATATTCTTCCTAATCAGTGCAGTCTTGTGAACGGGATAAAATTTCTTTAAGAAGGCCTTAATGAAATTATCCCAAGAAGATATTGAACCGGCCTCTAGACTGTAGAGCCATTTCTTTGCTAAATCCTTCAAAGCAAAGGGGATAAACCTAAGTTTGATAGCATCGTCTCCTAACTTAGGTATATTCATCATTTGACATACTTCTTCAAATTCCCTTATGAAGAAGTATGCATCCTCAGATTCAAGTCCATGAAATTTGGGAAGAGTGTTGATGTATTGTGGCTTGAGTTCATATGGGTCAACACTTTCGATAGTGAGCTGGATGCAAGAAGGAAGAGAGGTTCTAATAGGATAGAACCTATTTTGGAGTGACTGTGGTTGTGCCATGTGTGAGTCGGGCTTGAGCTCGGGTGGTGAACTAGTTCTAGTTAGCCTGGATGTAAGTGGGTCTCTCGACCAAGCGGTCATGCACAATCAGCAAACAAGTTCACCCAATCAATCAAAAAAAAGAAAAACAATCAAAAATCCTAATCTAGGGTAAGCCTTGACCTAGACGACTCCTAACTTTAGACTGTCCTTTGGAGGTCTACTGTCGACGTTAACCACAAGCTAATCGGCCAGGTAGGTGGCAAGACCGGTGGGAGGTTTTCCGTCAGAGACGTTCCTTAATTAAATAACCACCGTTCTTCGGGCTTTCGGCCCTCAATCCCCTGCCTAGACACCGATTTGACAAGAGTTAATTTCGAACAATTTTTCTCCTTCGGTCAATCTCCTATTGAGTCCGAGTTAACCTAGGGCCAACGTCTAGTCAAATTTTACTTAAGGTTAGGGTTGTGAGTGTGACGGATATGATTTGTGGGCCAAGGAAGGGTGATGAAATCCCCACCTTATCTTGCTTATGGGTTATGCCCTTAAGATGAATTAGTGTACGTGTAAAGCGGTAGAAAAGTAATCACTCAAGAAAGCAGTAAACAACCAAGAGTGTTTCCTAATCTATATGCTATGCAAACGTACCTTGTCGCCAGCACTCTTCAACAGAATTAAAAGAATGTAAATAGACACGTGCCCTAAATGCAAGAGTCTAAAAATATTTTTTTTTATTTTCAACAAATGGGTTAATGTTATTAATTAGCAGTTGCAGAGTGATCACAGAGAAATAATGTCACAGCAGAAAATAGAATTTTGCACTGCAGAGCAACCTGCAGAAAAATGTATCAGTAGTCCACTACAATTGCCGCGGATTCGCGGCTTTTGCCGCATTTCTGCGGCAAAGTTGTAGGTCCAGGTGCTCTGCCTTCGAGGGCAGAGGCACTGGATAGCTATATGTGCTTTCTGCTGCTCTGTTTTTGTTTCCTGTTCTCTGTACCTGCAACAGAAAAGAAAGAATGATTAGAACGAGGAAATCGTGTCGTTCCTTCCCCGGCAACGGCGCCAAAATTTTGATTGAGATTTTATCGATTGAAAGAGAGTTCAGAATTCTTAGTCTCAATGCGAATCCGCTGTAGCAAGGGCTCAAGCGGGTCGTGATCCTCAGGGAAGGATGCGATGAAAGCTTTTCGACTCGATTCCTCTGTATGCTTCAAGTAAGAAAAGAGAGATTAGATTGGTGATGAAAATATGAGATTAAAGACGTGGTTTTGCTGATCTTCTACCACAACCCTATTGCAAATTAAAGAGCTTGATCTTCATCTTAAGATTGATATGATTCACCCTAGGTTATTACAAATATATCAAGCAAGAAAAATTAATACACGATTCTAACTAAGTTGCATTATTCAAAAACCAACTATGGTTCATCCTAACATCTAGGTAAAGCCTAATAGAAGACTAATCTCAAATTTATGCTGTCCTAGTTCTTAAGTTTGAAGTCATGAAAAGTTCTTTTAACATGCAACCTAGATTAAGAATTTTAAGTATTTTTTAATCTTCCAGAATTAGTTGCCTTTAAACCTAGGGTTTCTAGAGATGTTCATTAATCAGATCAAGTTTTAATTGCTCTAGGGTTGCTTTAAGAATCTCAGCAAACCACTAAGAGGATTAGTTCTTCATCATTATTTTTTTTTCTTTTCAAATTATTTATATTTTTTTTATTTTTTATTTAATGAGAAAGATTGCAAAATAAAGAAAAAGAAAACAAGAAGAAATCACAGATTGAAAATCAAAGAGATCACAAAAAGAAACAAAATTTGCAGAAATTAAAAGAGAACAAAAGAGTGACCTTTATTTCAGATGAATCTCTGGTTACACAATCGTCTCCTTCTTCTCCACAACGAGCATGAAATAAAAATTACAACTTTAAATAAAAGTGGCTAAAGAAAACCCTAATCGTCTCTGCATGCCCTGTACGTTGCACTTTGCAGGGATATTTATAGTGCAGAAGAAGATAGAGTCCCGGATGAAGTTGTAGACGAAGTCTGGTAGTCAGACTCATCCACTTTGCCGCGCCTTGCCGAGCGTCCGCGGCACTTTTGTGGCTTCTGGCCGCGCGCTTTGGCGCGTGGCCTCTCCTGGTCCGTCCATGTGGGCACCTGCTTCTAGAAGTTGTATCCTGGCCTTTTAATCTGGAGTTTCGAGATAACTTAGTAATCAAGTTACCCTTAAACCAGATTTCTTCAAATCTTCCTCCCACGAATTTTCCTTCTTATCTAGGGTTTTCATCCTCATCCTGCAGGTGTTTAGGGTTGGATAAAATTCTATCCTTCCCTTATCTCTGATATTTGTAACTTTTAGCCCTTGTATTTGCATTTTGACTTCTTGTAATTGCGCTTTTGCACCTGGGCTTCAAACATGGGCTTGGATCTGGGCTTTTGGGCTCTTTAAGCTTTATTTCTTATTAAAATAATACTTCGAGGCCTGCACACATTAAATAACGAAATATTAATAAATGTGCATTATAATATGAATAAATGTGCAAATGTGATGGTATATATGATGACAATTATGCATTTTTCACTACCTATCAGTATCAAGAGCTTTTATTGATTATCTTTCAAGTGATATCAAGAGTTTTTATTGATTGGTATCAAAAGCTTTTATTGCTTTTATTGATAAAATTTTTCAAATTGAAATTTTTATTGATATCAAGAGCAATTATTTAAAGAACATGTTTATTTTAAAAAAGAAAAGGAATTTATTTTAAAAGTTTGGTATCAAGAGCATGTTCATTTCATTGTTTTATGCATATTGATGCATATTCATGTTTAGAATTCATTGCATATATTTATTGTTTATTGTTATGCATGAGTTAAGGGGGAGCTTCTTTTAAGATTAACTTTAATCCATGCATATATAACTCCATGAGTTTTGTCATCATCAAAAAGGGGGAGATTGTTGGCCCAGAGGCCTTCCACTCTAGTTTTGATGATGATTAACTCATGTAGTTATTATTTACTAATAATCTTGTGATGTTTAGTTTCAGATACTTAACCAAGATATTAGTAGGTGATTAGCTTCAACAAAGATGTTTTGGAGCTTTCACATGGTGATTTAAGAGCCCGAGCGTCAAAGTTCATATCTAGCACTCGTTGGAGTCAAGCTCGGTGGATCACGTTTGGATCGGGTCGACTTAGAGACGGCGCTCTACAAGAAGACTTTGGTACATTGTTTAGTTTATGTTTAGATCCAGTGTTAAAGATTAGATAGTGTGATATGCTCAAGTTCACAACTAGGCCTGTCAATGGGTCGGGTCCCGACCCGGACCTGACCCGATTAAGCGGGTATGGAAAGGGTTGCTCTGGACCCATACCCGTATACCCGTATACCCGTTTACCTGAGTATTAAATGGGATGGGTCTGATTTTACTTGAACCAGACCCGATTACCCATTTACCCATTTCAAAACATAAATATAAATAATACTAATAGAATTAAAACCCTCTCAAGACTCTATCAGTAAATGATCCCTTTGTGCTTTAAATGTTGAAGACTATTGGTTGATTAATGGGTGATTCTATTGTTATGTTTTCCCAAATAAATTTGGGGGCCTTGCTTTAAATTTTTTTCTTTATTAGAGTCTTTCATCGAAAATTTTCCTTCCACCTCTTACATCTGGTTGCATTTTATCTTTTATTGATATTAAAATATGCTTTCTTTATCTTTACAAAAAAAAATTTCCCTCTCTTCATGTGTTTTTTTATTGTATTTGTTTATTTTTTTTATGGGTCTGGGTAAACGGGTCTGGACCCGCGGGTACAGCGGGTTCGGGTATGGAAACCCACCTTCTGGACCCGTAGGTAAACGGGATGGGTATGGTACCCTCTTGGGTAAACGGGTCCGGGTATGGTACCACCTGTACCACCCCGAACCCGACCCATTGACAGGCCTATTCACAACACACACACTTGTTTAAGTTTCATGTTTTGATTTTCAGTTTTTGGTTTAACCGATCTTGGTTTCATGAATAGATAGAATAAAAACAAATTTACATGATTTAATGTATATTAAATTTATTCTATATACATGTATGCTTCAACTATTTAAACAAACTTAGTTTGATAGTCTATTTCATGAGTTTGGAGTTTTGGTATTTTAACAAAACTTATTTTTGGATTTTAAGTCAAAATCATTGATATATATCTTTCATGTATATTGGATTATATCCGTATACAACATGCTTAAACGTTGTTTCAATATCATGTTTTTGTATTGGATGAGTTTTAGACAAAACGATTTTCCATTTCAAAAATCCTAGTTTTAGAAAATACGATTTTTGGTTTTCGGCAAAATTTGTAAGTCACAAAAATGGTTCAAATTGTTTGAAATATGTGTTGAATTTTTTCACATATGTTTGTATTTCAAAGAGAATTTAAGAACTTATTTTTGTGGATTTTTAGAGAATTTATGGGATTTATTTGGTAATTAAAAACCCAGTTTTCAAGTCTTATAATCAGCCCTGCCAGGCTCTGGCGGTCGACCGGCCGGTCGACCGGACCCAGAGTCGGTCGACCGGACCGATCGGTCGACGTGCACGCATGCCAGCCCTTTGGGCCGGTCGACCGACTGAAGGCAACTCACTCTCGGGTTGTCCCGGTCGACCGGGCGGTCGACCGGCCAGAGAGCCGTTGATCTCTAGTTCTGGGCACGGTCGACCGGGCGGTCGACCGGCAGGCTCAACGGTCACTTTTTTGACCGTTGGCCGGTCGACCGGTCAGTCGACCGGAAGGTCAATTTTGACCTTTCTGCCAACCAACGGGCAGATTCTGTTTGAGGCCTATTTATACCCAATCTCTTGGCTGTTTTGGCTAAGATTTTTAAGGAGAAAATTTTCATACTCTTCTAGTGTTTTTCAGCAAAAAGTTTTGCGTTCAAAATTCTCATTCTCTATTTGTTTTTAAAGTGTTTTAATTCAAAGAAAATAGTCTTTTGGGAATTTGTTTTTGGTCTAAAAATTCTATACCTATTTGGAGTTTTTCCCAAGTGATTTTCTTTGTTCTAAACACTTTATTTTCTCACACTTGAGCTTATCATTCTATCCTCTCTATAGGATCTTTATTTTTGTGGGAAAAGAATTGGTTTATGGTCTTTTGATCACTAAGTTGTAAACCCTCCTACTTTGTGTTATCCCTCTTGTGTAGAGGTTGATTCTGGAGTGGTGGCTTTGTGCCCTATCCCTCTAGTGAGAGGTTGATTGGTGTTTGGCTTTGTGCCCATGCCTCAAGTGTGAGGTGATTGATTTGTGGTGGCTTTGTGCCTAGCCTCTAGTGAGAAGTTGTATTCGGTTGAGAGAGAAGTTGTGTACTCCCGGTTATTGTATTGCCCCAAATCCTCAGTCGAGGTTCCCTGTGTGGGAGTCCTGTGTGGACAAGTTAGTGGAAATCCTTCTGTGTGGAGGCGGGGACGTAGAGCTGGGTGCTCGAATCTCGAAACAATTCTTGGTGTTTGCGTTTGATCCATTGACTCTAACTCTCTCTTTTATATTGTGCCTTGCATCATTTCATATTGCTCATTCATATATTATATGCTTAGTTTGTTTGTGTGTGCCTCACTTGTGTTTAATCACGAAAGCTTCATATAGCACCTCAACTCTTATTCAGAGGAATCAAGAGGAGTTAGTCCAGAGCCCTTCACCGGGAATTCGGCTACACTCGTTGGTTGCATCAAGTGTGTTGCAATTTAGTTTTAATTTTTGCATTTTGTTCATTAGATTAGCCGTACACTTATTCACCTCCCTCTAGGTGTACTTACAGTTAGCACTAGAGAAGAAGGGGCAATATAAATACTTACCGCCAGCATGTCATACTTTGTCTAGAAAAGACAAGATAGAATTATGTAAGTGTCTTGCTGGGATTAAGGTGCCAAATGGTTACTCATCAAATATTCAAAATCTTGTGTCTATAAAAGAATTAAACCTAATTGGATTGAAATCTCATGCTTGTCATGCATTGATGCAACAATTGCTTGTGGCTATACGTTCTTTATTGCTGAGAAATGTCCATAATGTCGTTACCTAACTTTTTTTTCCCTTCAATGTGATAGTAGCAAGGTAATTGACCCAGCAAAATTAGAAGAGTTGCAAAAGGATGTTGTGGTTACTCTATGCCAGGTTGAGATGTATTTTTCACCTTTATTTTTTGATATCATGGTGCATCTAACAATTCATTTGGTTAGAGAGGTTAGATTATGCGGTCCAGTCTTCTTAAGATGGATGTATCCATTTGAACGATACATGAAAATATTAAAAGAGTATGTGAGAACCAGAAATCGACTCGAAGGTTGCATTATTGAATGTTACACATATGAAGAGGCGGTTGAATTTTACAATGAATATTTATTAAAAGTTGAAACTATAGGTCTTGACACTCCAAAAAAGACAAGATCCTGGATAGCTTCAGACTGGCTGAACAATGTCTAGCTGGTTAACACTTCCAAAAAACAGGTAGCAGACAAGTGAGCAGATAGCCAGAAGGTGGTTAAAATTGAGCCAAAAGATTAGCTAAGGAATAACTTCACATGAGGTTTTGAGCTAGCTCCGCACCAGGAGATATTATATTTTACCCACCTTATAAAAATTTCGTCCTCGAAATTTCGATAAAGCAGAGAATGATAGAAAATCGAGATCAAGGGAAAAGATAAAACTTTCATGCCGCTTCTCATTGTATCATGGATCCACCACGCTTCCGCTGCGGGCTCTGATCTCTATTACCAGCTTCAACATGGAGTAACCGGTTCTAAGAGATAAAATCAAGAAAATAGAATTGATATGAAATATAAGAATCAAGGAGAAAATTTCAAGTCGCTCTGGAAGTAGATTGGAATCAGAAATATCAAAAGAATCAAGTGATGAGTTTTCAAAGAAAGGACACTTGATTCCCAAGCGAACTCAGTATCACTGTGTGAATATTATATGTCTATATTACAGTGTAAATATAACATGTATTAGGTCACAAATATCAATTAGGTCCTCTTTGAGTAAACCTAGCCCTGATACTAAGAAAATCATGTCACGCCCTGCTTCCCAAAATACGTAGAAACAGAGTTGCGACGAGAGTCGGCGACGTATATACGAGAGAAAAATACCTCATGTATATACGCTAAGCCGAAGGTAACCCGAACAAGCTATAAAATCGACTATAATAAATCAAGATCATTGCAATATGATATATAAATATCTAACACAACGATAGGAGATAAATAAAGAAAAAAAATGGCAACTGGATTCGAAATAGATATAATCAGAAAATAACATGAATAAAAGAGCAAGAATACCTAAAATCAAGAAAATAGAGACTCCAACTCCTCAAGATGCCTGTGATACTCTCCAAATATCTGATCAATAAATATCCACAGGTCTAGATATGCAAATTCAGGGAGTCAGAACTCCTAGTAAATGTGTAAAATTAAACTGGAAAGTGCATGCGCATATAACATGTGAGCAGATAAATAAGAAATGACATTAATAAAGTAAATAAATAGTAGTGTATGTCTCCAGTCATGTATTCAATCAGGTGTCTATCACAATCTATATATCAGGCGAGTAGAGTCAGTCAGTGTTATAATCAGACGTCCAATCAGGTCAGGTGTATCATCGGGTGTCCAACATATATACATGTATCACGAAAAGACAATCAGTTACAGTACATTATTTATTTATTATGTCAGCGAACACCAATTGCCCCCTGTAATAGACGCATCTCATACTACGTGTAACACCCCGCTCCCAGAATACGTACTTAGTTGCGTATTCAGATTTCTCGATCATATTTTTTTAATTTACTTTCTGTATTTGTTTCATATTATGAATTATTTATATGATCGTTTTGCCTTAGATTCGGATTCGAGAACTCGGAGTCAGCCCTAGTCTGAACTAGAGGCCCGATCCCAGTGTATTACTCAAATTGCTCTTTTCGCTATTCTGATTTGGCTGATTTCAGTTTCAAATATTATTTTCTAATATTTAGATTTTTTATGATTTTCTGGAATTTTTCTTAATTAAATTGAAAATATTCAAAACTGGCGTCGACCAGTGCCGCTGACCGATTCTAAGATTTTTTAATTTATAAATGGAGTTAAAATTCTAGAAACGGCTTTCACATTATATTTTAAAATCATATTTTCTATCTAAATATATTTTCTGAGATTTTTTAGAATTTATCAAAAATCCCGTCGACCCGGTGTAGACTAGTATCAACGATGGATTTCAGGATTTTTATTTTGAAAACGGGATTGAATTTCTGAAAACTAATTTCACCAAATATCTTAAAATAATTTTTTATTATTTTTGAGATTTTTTAAAAAACTTTTCAAGTTACTTTATTTTTCGGGCTTTTCCGGAGTTTTCGGTGTTTTATTAGATACTGAAATTTTATCCAGATATTATATTTATATTTTTCTCATTTTCTCTCTCCTTTCAGACGCGAGGCTCACCAAATATGAATTCAATCTTTAATGCAGAGATCCTCTCCATTCTGCATTTAATGTTATGTCCTTCAAGATCAACTTAGATCAGGTCATCGTGCCTTTTTGTCTCTTCTGTCAAACGCGACTCTCGCGGTATCATTTGGGACGCGAAGCTTATCTCCACGTCTGGGTCAATTGGCCCAGACGCGGGTCTCATTTGCAGACGCGGCTCTCATTTAAATGAGACACGAGTCTCATTTCCTTTCAACTCAATGGCAACTTGTAATAATTACAACTCTCCCTTATATATACACCCCCTTATTTCTCTTTCTTTCATTTTTCTTTCTTTCCTTCTTCATCACCAGCAGCCAATGAACAGCAGCCCTAAAAACCAGCCACCGTGCCATCCTTAGCCGGCCACCATCTCCACCATCTCCGCCACCAACTCCTCCACCATTCTCTCCTCCATCTCCTCCTCCATTCCAACAACACCACCACCACCAACACCTTCTTCTTCTTTTTCCACCAAGAAACCTACTTCCACCATTAGCTTCTTCACCATTTCCACCACCTCCTATACCACCTTGGCCACCACCAATCACGTTATCTTTTCTTCTCTGAATACTCTTTCCAACTAACCTACTCGTCGCTCTCCGAACCACCATTTTCAAAAGTCCGAAATCTCAAATTGAACTAGAGTTGCACCCCACCTTTGCTTGGGCTTGGGCTGCCGGCCTCCGGCCACCTCCGGCCGCCGCCGCCTCCCGCCGGCCAGGCCATGGCCGGCTATCCTCCCTTCCCTTCTTCTTTCTTTTCTTTCCTTTCCTTCTTTCTTTTCTTTCCTTTCTTTTTTTTCCCCTTTCCTTTCATTTTCTCTTCTTCTCTGTTTTTCTCCCAACCCTGCATCTCTACTTTCCTCCCAACCCTGAATCTTCCTCTCTCTCTTTTTTTCACTCTTGCGTCTCTCATCTCTCTTGGGCTACCAATGGATTGGGTAATGCTAGATGCATTGGTGCTTACCATTCCATTTATTTTCGTGGCCTCTCTTTAACTCCTTTGGCTAGGATAATTCCTTCTTTCTGTTCTCTCTCTAACTCTCTTATCTCCCTATCTCTCTCTTTCTCATGAGTGTGATTGTTAGACGCGAAGCTCACCCCGGCGTCCAAGCACCTCCGTAACGCGACCTTCGCGTTCTTGTATCAACGTGACGCGGAGCTCATGCCCGCGTCCGCGTTCTTCTCATGTTATGACTTAAACGAGGGTCTCGAACCCCGCGTTTGTGAAATTTATGCAACGCGACCCCCGCGTCTCACTGTCAACACTACATCTCCCTTTACACCCTCTCTCCCTATATTCTCTCTCCCTCTACACTCTCTCTATGGACTTCTCTCTCTAGATCTCTCTTTCTCTCTCCTCTCTCTCATTCTCTTTCTCTCTCTTAATTTTCTCCTCTCTTTATAACTTTCTCTTGTTGGCCCAAAGGCTCATCACTCTAGTTTTGATGATGATCAACTCATGTAGTTATAGTACTAATGATCTTGTGTTTAATTAGTTTCAGATTTGTGATCAAGATCTTAGTAGGTGTGTAGCTTCAACAAAGGATTTAAAGTCAAGTTTTGGAGCTAGCACGGTTTGATTCAAGAGCTTGTGCATCAAGACCACATCAAGTACTCAAGAGGAGTCTAGCTCTATGGATCGTGCTTGGACCAAGTCAAGAAGATGAAGACTTGAGTCTAGGTTTGTTCTTATAAGATTTTATTTTTAGATAAAATGTAAAGGATAGAATAGTTGGTGGATTGCTTAAGTATATCTTACACACACACACTCTTGAATTTATATGTGTTTCATGAAAGAAATTTTATTTGGTAAAATACAAAAGAGTTTTCATTTTGGAAAAATACCGGTTTAGTTTTTGGTATTCAAGTTTACATGTTTTAACCAAAACCGTATTTAGAGCTTAATGTCAAAAACATAGATATTTCACCATGTATGTGTAGGGGATCATATCCATACACACTATGCTTTAAAAGAGTTTAAATATCTTGTTTTTGTATTTGGAGAAGTTTGGAAAAATAAGTTTTGAAAAAATCAATTTTGGAAAAATACAGTTTTGTTTTTTACCAAAATTTCCAAGTTACAAAAATAGTTCAAATTATTTGTAACATGCCTTGATTTTGTGTAAGCATGTTTGTTTATCAAAGTATATTGGTAAAACTATTTTTGTAAATTTTTCATGATTTTATGGGATTTTATTTGAGCCAAAATGATCAAGTTTTCTTTCCCTAAAATCCCTGACCTGGCTTCAGCCGGTCGACCGGGCCAGTCGACCGCGCGACGTGCACAGATGTGCACGAGTCTGGCTGGAGGGCCGGTTGACCGGGACGGTCGACCGACCAGAGAGCTTTGCTCTCTGGAAAGCCACGGTCGACCGGGCCGGTCAACCGGGCCGGTCGACCGGCAGAGAGTCTGCTCTCTGTTCCAGAGGATCGGTCGACCGTCAGGCCATCTGGCTCCCAACGGCTAGTTTTTCTAGCTCTATAAATTGGGGCATTTGGGAGCTATTTTCTCTAAGATTGGAAGTGGATTTTTACAACAGTTTTTCCCACTCTTTCAAGAGGTTTTCTCCACTTATTTGAGAGAAAATATTTCCAATCAAAAGGGGAGTTTTATCAAGAGTGTTTCAAAGTTATTTTATTGAGTTTTCCTCCACCATTTCAATCCTTGTTTTCTCACACAACACTTGAGCCATCCATTGCTATATCTACCCATAGGGATTTGTTGTGAGAGGATTTTAGGTGATCAAGAGTTGTGATCACCAAAGTTCATCTTTGTTCTTTGAGGAGGCGGACGAGTGCGTTCGCGGTGTTTCGGGTTCAAGTGAGAACTCGGTGGTTGAGGTGCGGCCTCGGCGAGCTTGTGGGCTTGCGGTGTGTACGGACTAGGGAGTCTGAGAGCTTGTAGGTGTTGCGACACCGAGGAGTGATCCGGTGGGATCGATTCTAGTGGAAATTCTTCGTAGTGTCGAAGGCGGGGATATAGAGCAAGTGTGCTCGAACCTCGAAACAAATCCCTTGTGTTGTGATTGCTCACACTCTCTCTATCTCCTTGTTTATATCTTGTATGCTTCTATTGTCTTTACATTTACATGCTTGATATATTTGTACGCGCCGGAAAAAAGGAAAGAAAAGAGGTGCTGTAAAATTTCCTTGAATCAGATGAAAAATTACAACAAAACTGTTTCCCTTCCAGTTACAAGGGAGGGAGGACGTTGAGTCTTGAATCCTCCCTTTGTTTAATACTGGGTTCTTCGTGTGGCGGTGGAGAGTGAATCTTGTTCTCCGTTGACCGGATGACCGTCGGGATCGTCAGGGATCTTCTCTTTGGTTGGTAGAAGGAGTAACACAGCTCTTGTCTACCAAAACTCTCAAAGAGAAGGTAGGCAAAGGACAACTCGCACGCAGCGAGCTTGTTGAAGAGTTTAGCTCTCTTTCTCCTGTCTCTGTCTTGTTGTCGTCTGACTAAAGAAAATCCGACCCCTTCTTCAATAGCGACGGGGCTATTTATAGGGGTTCCAGGGTGAACGTGCCCCCTAAAAACGCTCCACAACGAGGGGCTGACCTCCCCGCTATGTGGGCGGCGACTGGCCCCATAACCAGGGCGGTTATAACCGAGACGCGGGTGTCGAGCCCACGCGCCTTGATGTTGAAACGCGGGTGTCGAGCCCACGCGCCTTGATGTTGAGACGCGGGTGTCGAGCCCACGCGCCTTAATGTTGAGACGCAGGTGTCGAGCCCACGCGCCTTGAACTTGATACTCTGCTTTTTAATGGCTTGTCTTTTAGTGATTTTTAGACAGCCTACAGAACCCCCTCCAAAGTTTTCAATATTCCGCAGTTAACTGGGACGGATTTCGAAATACTTTGGACTCTAGCTGAGTTCGCCGTTATGACTGGACTGTTAATGCTCCGGGTTTGATCTTATCTGGAGTTGGTCTTCGTGAGTGTACTGTTGAACTCTTTGAGGCCACCAGAGTTGATCGTGTTGAGTGTCTAGATACACAGTTTAAACCTCCCCGATTGCTTTTAGTCTGTCATGGACGCGCTTTAAGCCAGGAGTGGACGATCGTCTGTTTGTGCCAGTGTACTGTTGAACTGATTTGCAGAAGCAAGGACTGAACGCCAGTTCTTTTTGAAGAGCAGAGATAGTACTGCTTTACAGACGCGACTTTCATGGGGTGCGTCTTTTGGCAAATGAAAAACGCGACTGATCTTCCATAAAGCAGACGCGATGTTCAGCCGGGCTGGAAAGACGCGAACTTCTTAGAGAGACGCGACTTTTTGAATGCATTTATGGCGGTGATGACGGGGCATGTCCATCGAAGAGGCGCGGCCGTCGGGTGCGAATCTGTACCATGTCATGATTGCACTGCCAGTTGGCCTGGGGAACCGACGGGACATCACCTTTTGACGCGCGGACTTCCCGGTTCATTAAATGATCTGTTCCACGTGTCAAGCGATGACTCGTTGCAGAGCCATGGTGCGCGATCTTCGCGATACATTAAAATTGATCTGTTCCACGCGTCAAGCGATGACTCGCTGCAGAACTAAGCGAGCCACGCACCGCATATCTTCGCGAATCCTTGTGCCTATAAATGGCAACAGTCAGAGAGATACCTCTTCTTCTCCGAGCGCATTTGTTTAGAGTTTTTAAGAAAAAGAGTTCTTCTTTCTCTGTTCATCTCCATTACTGGATTCTTAATCACCAATGGCACCTAAGACCAAGCCAACCGCATCCTCTTCAAGAGCGACCGTCACCGAGGCCCAGAGGGGCGGTTCCTCCGCGCAGGAAGTCCTTTTCCCAGGTATAACGCCGTTTAGGCTTGAACTTCACCATTACTGGAAGCTCATGGAACCCCAAAAAGATATCTTTTGGAGGAGAACCATTTACACAGAACCGTCAACACAGAAAACAAACCGTGTTTGATTCTCAGACGCGGTCTCAGACGCGGTCTTTGAGTTGATAACCAAGGCGCGGGTTTGATGACCCGGTGCCAGCGAGTCCTGCATTTCGGATTCTTCACTTAGAATATTTCTAATTGTGAAGGGTTCGGACGCGGACTTGAAGATTTTTTATTAGGTGCAGGTTTTTGATGAATCTTGCACCTGAGCCCAAATACTTAGAGATTTTTCATAAGTCTTGGTTTGCAAAACGCGGATTTGATCCCGCGGGTCTTACGCCTGGATGCGGATTTGCAGGTCTAGATGCGGATTTGATAATTCCTGCGTCCAGTATTTCTTCTGCGTCTGGACGCAGATTCGCAGGTCTGGACGCGGATTGATAATTCCTGCGTCCAGTATCTCTTCTGCGTCTGGACTATAGACACTTAGCATTTTTTTTCGCTTCTGAAAAGGTGTCTGATTAAGTGTCCTTTTCTTTTGCAGTACCACACCCTTCTGCCCCACTCGCCAAGAAGCGCCACTTTGGACATATAGGTGGTGCTGACCGTGATCTGGTCTTTGTGCTACGAAGGACAGTACCTGCGACTGCTGACAGGTCGCAGGAGCGCCAGAAGAGGCTCTCCAATGTTGATATGATGACCCTTCGGGTGCTTATGACCGATGCAGCATTCACAACGGATGATCGCGTCAAGCTGGAGAAGCTGCCTTCTTCTTCGGAGATCGTATCGGTGGATGGCGGCTTCAAGGAGTGAGTACGGCCTCTGAGAGAGAGAGGGACTTCTTTGTACTCATTAATTGTAACACTCAATCTTATTGTATAAGAGAGCGTTTTGTATCACTTTCGTATGCCTGGATATAAATAAAAGTGATACTTTTCTTTTTGCCTCTTTCATTGTCTTGAACTTTTTGTCTTCAGTTAGACTCATAGAAGCAAAGAATCTTTGACTTTGTCAAAATTATGATGATAATCTTAATAAGTCAAACTTTGTAGGGAAAGATCCTATTTCGGGAACTCTCACAATACTGTCAGAGGTGTAATATTAACTTGACAGAGATGAAATAATTTTTGGTGGACCTGCCACTTTATAAGAGAAAGTGACAAGTAAAATTGGTACCCCAGGGAGGGTGAACTTTTATCAAGTGTTTGGGATTAACTTGATTGAGCTCAGCTGGGGATTTGATGGAAACACTGTTGATGGTGTAGTATTAACCTAACAATGTTTTTAGGTAGACTTGTTATTCTGTTGAAGAGAATAACAAGTGAGACTAGACTCGTGGGGAATCTAGGAAAGTTTGTTACCGTTAGAGGTGTGATATTAACTTAACGGGTTGAAAGTGGTCTTGTCAGAAGTGTAATGTTAACTTGACAAGGATGTGAGTCAGAGGTGTGATATTAACTTAACTCAGAAGTGTCACTGTCATAGGTGTAATGTTTAACTTGACAGTGAGGGTAATGCTAGAGGTGTAATGTTGAACTTGACATTGGTCATTTCGGCTTGTATAAGGAAGTCCGAGGGAAAGTCATGGCCATAGGTGTATTGTTTAACTTAGCAATGACTTGATGCTAGAGGTGTAATGTTAACTTAGCATCATCCATTTCAGCTTCGATATGGAAGTCTGAAGAAAAGTGACTGTCAGAGGTGTAATATTAAACCTGACAGAAACCTGATTACTGTTTAGAGGTGTGGTGTTAAACTTTATCAGTAATTTGTCAGAGGTGTAGTATTAACTTGACAAAGATTGACTCATGATAAGAACAATTTGAGGACCTGTCATTCTATTGGTGAGAATTGACAAGTGAAAATTTGAAGTGCCAGAGGTATAGTGTTAACTTGGCAAATTTGAAAGTTTGATATTCCGTGTAGAGTTGACAAACAAAATTTGTACTCGACAAGGAATATTGAAAAGTTTCCATTACCAGAGGTATAGTGTTAACTTAGTAATGGTTATATTTTGTAGACCTACCATTCTGTGGATGAGAATTGGTAAGGGATTTTGGAGGAAAGAGTGGAGCCAAGTTCACTTAGGTTTTTTAGCAAACCCTCAGCTATCAACGGATTTGAGGTGCCTTTACCAACTACCGTTTGAGTTGGGCTAGCCATGCTATTCCCCTCAGCATGATGAGTTGTCGAAGACTTATGTTGGGCTTAGAAGCCAACATTTTCCTCTATCCTTAGCCGTCGGGGGCGTCATATGTTATAATGAAGAAATTCTTCTTACCTTGATCAGAGGTGTACTTTTAACTTGATCAGCGGAAGAATACCATCTAAGGATAGTATTTCTTCAGGAACCTGCCATTGATCGGCATCATGAGTGTATCGCCATTTGAGGTTATGAGGCGATATGACCCATTTGAGTAGACTGACTCTACTACAAATGGTCCTTCCCATTTGGGTTGGAATTTTCCTTTTGTCTTGTGCGTCATTACCATGGGTCTTCTGACGGCTAAGACAAGATCGCCTTTCTTGAAAGTTCGCATTTTAACTTTCTTGTTGAAGGCTCTGGTAATACGAGCTTAGTAGAGCTCGATTTGTTGTTGGGCCTGCAGACGTTTATCATCTAAGGCCTCCAGTTCCTGGAGTCGCTGTCGATGCTTCTCCTCTGCTGTCATCTCCGCTGTCAAGGCGACGCGTAGAGATGGAATTTGGATTTCCAGTGGGAGCACGGCTTCACACCCGTATACCAAAGAAAATGGCGTAGCTTTAGTTGGGGTTCGCTTAGTTGTGCGATAGGCCCATAAGCATTCACCTAGTTTGTCGTCCCAGTCACGTTGACTTTTCGAGATGAACTTTTTGAGAAGCTTACCAATGGTCTTGTTGAAAGCTTCTGCGAGACCGTTAGCGGTAGGGTAGTATGCCGTTGAGGACACACTCTGGATTCTGAACTTAGCGCAGAATCTCTGGAAAGCCTGGCTGATGAACTGAGGTCCATTGTCATGGACAATTCGCCGAGGTACACCGAAACGGTAAATAACGTGATGTTTCACGAACTTGATCACGTTCGACGATTTGACCTCCTTCAAAGGAATAGCCTCAGCCCACTTAGAGAAATAATCGGTTATTGTCAAAATGAACCGATGTCCTTTTGATGATGGTGGGCTGATAGGGCCAACCACATCCATCCCCCACATTTCAAATGGCCAGGTAGAGGCTGTAGAGTGGAGATACCCTGGTGCTTGATGGATGAAATCCCCATGCACTTGACAAGCGTGGCATCTTTTAGCATAGGTGACGGGGTCGGCAACCATCTTGGGCCAATAGTAACCCAATCTTTGGAGTCGATGTGCCAGTTTTGGGCCAGGTTGATGGGCTCCACACATACCGTCGTGGGCTTCTCTCAATACCTCTTGGGCTTCTTTTGGTGAGAGGCACCGGAGCAAGATCCCGTCATGCGATCGACGATACAATGTTCGCGTAATCGCATTATAATAGAATTTGGGGGCTTTCTTTCGAATGGCAGCCGCCTCTTTGGTGTCTTCAGGCAGAATGTCGTATAAGACGAAATCAATGTAGGGGAATCGCCAGTCTTTAAGCTATGGACCGGTTGACAATTCCAGTGCTTCTTTACCTTGACAGTCTCCCTTTGACTCCTGATAGCCCTCGAGAGCATTTCTCGGGCAATACAGGTCGTGGCTGTAGACGAATATCTTCTCCATTGCTCCAGCTGAAAGAGCTAAGGAGGCCGCGAGGGATGCGAGTGCATCCGCGTGCGCATTTTGCCTGCGCGGTACATGGTCGATGTAGAAACTTGTAAACCCCTCGGCCATGCGGATAGTTGCATTGTGGTAGGGTACTAGGTCCTCATGTCTGACTTCGTACTCCCCGCGAACTTGGCTGATGATGAGTTTAGAGTCGCCGTATGCCTCGAGATTTTTAACGCCAATCTCATCGGCGAATTGCATCCCAATCAAAAGAGCGTTGTACTCCGTCACATTGTTGGAACCAGGCTCAGTTAATGAGACAGCTTGGGGAATCACATAATTTTGTGGGGATACGAGTACTACTCCTACCCCCGCTACTACGTGTCCCTTTGGGCTTGTTCTTGATGCACCGTCGAAGAAAAGTTGCCATACTTGACTTTCGAACGATGTCTGAGTCAGGCAGACTTCAGCAACTTCATCTGGTAGATCCTCGTAGACTTTGGCTGCCCTCGGATCTGGGTGCTCAGCTAGGAAATCCGCCACTGCTTGTCCCTTAATGGCCTTTTGTGGTAAAAAGTGCATCTCATATTGGGAGAGCAATATTGCCCATTTTGCCAGCCGGCCGTTTAATGATGAAGGCTTAGTCATAAGTAACCTCAGGGTGTTGACTTTTGATATGACGTTTATAGTTTGGCCTACCAGATAGTGCCGCATTTTCTGAATAGCGAACACTAATGCCAAACATTCCTTCTCGATCGGGTTATACCGATGTTCGGCTCCGATCATTGTTCTACTCAGATAGTAGATTGCTTGCTCACGTCCGTGATCATCATTCTGAGCTAATAGAGCTCCCAAAGAATGATCCATTGCCCGGACGTACACCAGGAAAGGCTTTCCGGATACCGGAGCTGCAAGGACTGGTGGTTGGGTGAGGTATTACTTGATTTCCTCGAATGCTTGTTGGCAAGCGTCATCCCAAATGAATGAGACATCCTTCTTCATTAACTTAGCGAAGGGTTGGCATCTTCCGGAGAGGTTTGAGATAAACCTGCGGATGTACGCCAATCGTCCCTGCAATCCCCTGAGTTCTTTGAGATTTCTCGGGGGTTGCATCTCCTGGATAGCGCGAACCTTTTCCGGGTCCAAGTGAATTCCGGTGGATGTTACAACAAATCCTAAGAATTTGCCACTGGCCACCCCCAGGAAGGACTTTGTGGGATTCATCTTCAATTGATGAGCCCGCATGATGTCGAAGACCACCTTCAGGTCCGCTATGTGATCACCTTTAGTGCGGCTTTTTATCGCGATGTCATCAACATAACATTCCACCGTTTTGCGTATTTGCTGATGGAAAATGGCGTTCATGGCCCTTTGGTATGTTGCCCCTGCATTTTTCAGTCCGAAGGGCATGACGGTGTAGCAATATACCCCTAGAGGTGTCCTGAAGGAGGTATGCTTTTCGTCATCAGGATACATTTTGATTTGATTGTATCCTGAGAATCCGTCCATGAAGGACATTCGTTCGAATCCACAAGTATTGTCAATCATGACATCTGTGATCGGCAATGGGAATTCGTCCTTGGGGCAGGCCTCGTTTAGATCGCGAAAGTCGATGCAGATCCGGATCTTCCCGTTCTTCTTGGCGATGGGGACGATGTTGGCTACCCAGTCGGGATGTTGTTCTTCCCTGATGAAGCCAGAATCAATAAGTTTCCTGACTTCTGATTGAATTGCCTCCATTATTTCTGGACGAAACCGTCGCTGCTGTTGTTTGACAGGCTTTACGTCCGGATTGATGTTGAGGCGGTGCATAGCCACCTGAGGATCGAGTCCTGGCATGTCCTCATAATTCCAGGCGAAGACGTTTATATACTCTTGTACAAGAGATATTAGATCCTTTTTCTCCGAAGGTGACAGGCCGTCACTTATGAAGATGGGCTTAGGGTAGCCTCATCTCCTAGGTTGATCTGAACAACCTCGTCTTCTGTGGGTGGCTCGCGCTGTTCAAAGCGAGTGTCCCAAAGAGCATTTATGTTTGATCCAAGGATCTGTATCAGATTGGATCATTTCTTCATTTCCATCTTCCAGGTGGCTTGTCGAAACCATGTTCACTGAAAGTTCCTTGAAGATGTTGCCGACACTGACATCTGACTCCCAAGATGATGTGTCTGAAGAGTAATCGTTGCTCGACGATTCTTGAGAATCGGAGGCTGATGGGACCGGAGTTGATACATAGCCCAACCCCCGGCGCTTCTGATGATAATAATCGGGGGCCTTCCCTTTCGGCACAAAGGATCGAAGCAGCGTCCTCCTTTCTTTACCGAAGTTCAACCCGGGTCTGTTGGTCAGGTCGTACCCCATGCATCTCATCATTTGAGTGCTTTTGGTTCATAATGACCGAACTGAGGGGATTCCTCCTCGCCTTCCGATTCTTCGCGGGGCGTTAGTTCAGACGAGATTCGCCCAAAAAGAATTGGTTTTTGGCCTTTCCGTCTTGCTGGAACCATAAATATAGATTCTTGCGCATTACCATTATCTTGGTATGTCTCGAAGGACGACTTCACTGGTACATACAACGATGTCAAAGCATCTATTGCCGACCAGGGGTCATCGTCTACTTCGGTGCTAGTGTCTGATGGTACTGAATCAGAAGCAAACACAGAAAAATACGCAAAATCTAGATCTTCATTAATATACCAACCGCCTACATCGTCGGTGGTATTATCAACATCGAGCTTATTAGTGCTCTTTACAAGTGGTTCTAACTCCCACAGGCACTCTTCTTTCTCGGGCTCGGTGTCAGCTTCGTTACCAGAGTCTGGCTCCTCTGGTCGCGGGACTTCATCCGTCTCCACCGGATCTTGGTACAGCAAAGAGTCGGTGAAATAATTCTCGACCCCTTTGAACGGATACCTTTCGGCAATCAACGTCTGCACCTTTCCACTCCCGTCAATGTATTTCATGACTTGGTGGAGAGTGGAGGGAACGATGGAGTTGCGGTGAATCCACGGTCGTCCCAGCAATAGATTGTAGGAAGTGTCGGCATCGATGACTGTTTGCGCCGGAAAAGAAAGAGGGAATTGTTGTAAAGATTTCTTTGAATCAGATGAAAAGATTACAACAAGACTTTTCCTTCCAGTTATAAGGGAGGGAGGATGTTGAAGCTTGAATCCCCCTTTGTTTAATGCTGGGTTCTTCGTGTGGCGGTGGAGAGTGAATCTTGTTCTCCGTTGACCAGATGACCGTCCTGGACCGTCGGGGGTCTTCTCTTCGGTCGGTAGAAAGAGTAACTCAGCTCCGTCTACCAAAACTCTCAAAGAGGAGGTAGGCGAAGAGCGGCTAGTACTCAGTAAGCTCGCTGAAGAGTCTCCTCCCTCTGTCTGTTGCTGAAGTTGTGCTTCCCTCTTGATGATCCTCTTGCCTGGATTTGATCGATCTTGATGATGCCTTGACCTTCTTAATTCTCGACTTCTCCAAAGCTTCGATCCCCTCTTCATAGCAAACAAGGCTATTTATAGGGGTCTCAGGGGGTGAAGGTGCCTCCTGAAAACGCTCCCGAATGAGGGGCCACTACCCGCTACATGCGCGGTGACTGGCCCCGCAATCAGGGCAGTTGCAACTGAGACGCGGGCGTGAGCCAAACGCGCCTTGAAGTTTGAGACGCGGGCGTCGAGCCAAACGCGCCTTAATGCTGAGACGCGGGCTTCGGGCCTTCACGTCTGGACACTGAGGCGCGGGCGTCGGGCCGACGCGCCTTGATGCTGAGACGCGGGCTTCGGGCCGACGCGTCTGGACGTTGAGACGCGGGTGTAGAGCCAACGCGTCTTAATGCTGAGACGCGGGCATCGATTCCTCGCGTCTAGAGCTTGAAACTCTGCTTCCTTAATGGCTTGTCTGTTTAGTCATTTTTAGACAGCCTACAGAACCCCCTCCAAAGTTTCTGATATTCCGCAGTTGAATGGGACGGATTTCGGAATACTTTGGATCTTAGCCGTGTTCGCCTTTATGACTGGACTGTTGATGCTTCGGGCTTGATCTTATCTGGAATTGGTCTTCGTGAGTGTACTGTTGAACTCTTTGAAGCCGTCAGAGTTGATCGTGTTGAGTGTCTAGATACACAGTCTAGACCTCCCCGATTGCTTTTAGTCTGTCACGGGTGCGCTTTTGGCCGGGAGTGGTTGGTTGTCTGTTTGCGTCAGTGTACTGTTGAACTGACTTGCAGAAGCAGGAGACTGGACGCAGGTTCCTTTTTGAAAAAGCAGAGACTGCTTTAAAGACGCGACTTCCATGGGGTGGACGCGACGTTTGGCCGGTTTGGGGGGACGCGGACTTTGGAGAGACGCATCTCTTGAAATGCAGACGCGATTTTCTGGGTGCATTTATGATGATGCTGATGGGGCATGTCCATCGAAGAGCCGCGTACTTTGGGGCGCGCACCTGTGCCATGTCATGATTACGCCGCCAGCTGGCCTGGGGAAACGGCGAGATTTCGCCTCTTGGCGCGCGGATCTCCCGGTTCATTAAATGAACTGCTCCACGTGTCAACTTCTGACTTGTGGCGGGGTCGCGACGCATGATCTTCCCTGTTCAAACAATGATTTGGCTCCACGCGTCAGGCAGCGATTCGCTGCAGCGTTTATTGGGCCAAACGCTGCGTATCTTCGCGAATCTCTGTGCCTATAAAAGGCAACAGTTAGAGACAGACACATCTTCTTCTCCGAACGCATTTGCTGAGAAAAGAGAGCTTCCCTCCTCTTGTTTGTTCATCTGTCCATCTCCGAACTCGGATTTCTGAACATCGATGGCTCCCAAGACGAAACCGACTGCATCATCCTCAAGGGCGACCGTCGCCGAGGCTGAGAGAGATGCTTCCTCTGCGCAGGAGGGTGTTTTCCGAGGTAAAAATGCACCTTCGGCGTGGGTTCCACCATTAAAACATGTTCATAGAACCTAAGAACCTTTAACACAAGATCGTGTTTGATTCTCGGACGCTGTTCTTGAGATGATAACCGGGGCGCGGGCCTGATGATCCGACGCTGGTGAACTCTGCATTCTGGATCCTCCACTTAGAACATTTCTAATTGTGAAGGTCTCTGGACGCGATTTGCAGAACGCGGATTTGATCCATGCGTTCTGTGCCGCGTTTTGTGCCATCAGGCGCCGATTTGATGAATCTGGCGTCTGAGTCCAAGCACTTTGAAATTTCACAAGTCTTGGTTTGCAGAACGCGGATTTGATCCTTGCGTTCTGTGTCTTCAACCGCCGATTTTGTAGAATCTGGCGTTTGAGTCCAAGTACTTAGAATTTTCATAAGTCTTGGTCTGCGGAACGCGGCTTTGCAGGTCTGGACGCGGGTTCGAAAAATTCCTGCGTCCAGTATCTCTTCTGCGTTTTGGTGCAAGTTCGCAGGTCTGGACGCGGATGATAACTCCTGCGTCCAGTGTCTCGGCCGCGTTTTGAATTATGAACACTTAGCGTCTTCCCTTATTTTTGGCAAAGTATCTGACCAAGTGTCTTTTTCTTTTTGCAGTGCCGCATGTTTCAGGTTCACTTGCCAAGATGCACCACTTTGGACGCGTGGGTGGTGCCGACCGGGGCTTGACCTTTGTGCAAAGAATGAGTGTCCCCGTGACTGCTGACCAGTTACTGGATCGCAGGATCTCTAATGTTAACAGGAGGACCTTTCGGGCACTTATGACCGATGCCGCACTCAAAACGGATGACGGCGTCAGGTTGGAGAAGCCTGCCTTCTTCTTTGGGGATCATATCTATGATGATGGCCGTCGTGTGTCTGAGGGGACCTATAAATGGCTCCGTGAGATAAAGGGCGGAAGATTCTTTCTTCCAGACATGGAGAGGATGTTCCCGATGTCCTACTTCAACACATGTCTGTCCCCGGAAGATGGAATGGGACATTCCCAGTATATCCCTGAGATCGCCCTTGGTGACTTTGGCCTTCAAAAGGTATAGACCGCCATGATAGTCATGACGGGTCAGTTGTCGGACTGTTCCCTGCGTCGTCCAAGCCTGAAATCCCAATTGGAGAGATCCCGGAGCTTGCTACCACCTTCCTCAATTCCTTCATAGAAGCAGGGGGTGACTATCCTGTCGACTTCCGTGCGTATGGGTGGGTCCACTCTCCAGGGAACTACTGGTGGGGCAGGATGGTGGGTTTTGTCCTTACCAATCTTGAGGGACCGCTGAAGCGTGTGGGGCTGTACCCAGCAGTCAGGGCCGTGCAGTGGGGCGTCCCGATGAGTTCTCATAACTTCTTTGGGATTCTGGAGCGCTACAATCCTCGGACGGGGACATTCTTTACTCGGTCGGAGAGATGGGCCTTGCCCTGCACGAGTTGTATGAGGTCTCCGGGTTGTCGTCAGGGGACATTCCTACGAGGAATTTGTCCCAACCACCAGGGAACTGCGCCTTTTGGAAAAAGAATCTCCTCAAGTGTACGAGACCTACTGGGAGGTGATGTGCCATTTCTACATCTGCGGCCAGACAACTGCCTGGAGGTCAGGAGGCGTCAAGCAACTATCCTGGGCTGATTATCTGTTTAATAATGTCAGCAATAAAGATCTCCCAGTAATCCGACTAGCTCCTAGTTCTGGTGGGGAAGTTGAAGACAGGATCGACGCAGCTTCTGACAAGTTCTATACCACGGAGTCGAACGAGGACGGCTTCGACCCTGACCTGGTCTTTGAGAGCTTTCACCATCAAGCCCGGACCACTATTTCTGATCAGGCGCTGTTGGCGGGCTTCCTGATGTTGTGGCTGAAGAGGTGTGTGGTGCCCACGCTACCACATGAAGTTATTGTGGCAGATGTGGTATACCCGGCGGTACTCTTGGCTCATGGCCACCCCATAGCCCTTCTTCCAGCCGTGGTGGCTGGTATTCAAAGCGGGCTGCGGGTGCTGACCAAGAGCTTCTGCGAACCCCCAAAGACTGCTAATTCCCGTGGGGAGCCGTATACCGACTCAGAGGGGAACCCGACGGTGAGGCACCCCAACCCGCGGATTGAGCTGCCTTACACGTACCTCATGGCTTGGTACGTGATGCATTGTCCATCTCTAATGACGGCGGCGCGTGGGAGCATGGATCATATCCCATTTGTGCAACGGCTGGAACGTTCGGAGTGGCATGACACCTACCTGTATTACATTAGGAAGCGTCTTTCTTGTGCCACGAACTATCAGCTTAACCGTTGTTTTCCAGAGGTTCAAGGTGCAGCCCCCGGGGAGCTGTTCACGGATGTCGCTGGGCGGGATGACTTCTCGCAATTGCCTGCTGGAGCCTTCTGGTGGTTGATCAATATACGACCAGGATATGTGCTGTTTCGCCAAGGGACTTCCTGCACTATCGAACCGTATATGCCAAGTCGTTTTGCCCGACAATTTGGCTATGATCAGCTTTACGTCGGGAATCCCAATGCTCAACTTGCCTTTGACGGGAACCTGTTCGAAGGCGCTCGGGCTTGGTATTACAGTGTGGCTGGAGGGACGGAGCAACGTTCCATCTACCCGACGAGGCGCCTAAGTGCCGTATGAGCTTCAGCTTCTGTACTTGGTACTCCCAAGCCGGCCAGACGCCAGATCTTATTCCGGAGTCTTCATGCCTTGAGAGTATCAATGCCAGTCTCGAGGAGAGGTCTGAATCCAGTAAACGTACTAAACTCCTCGACCAGTACCTGAAAGCTCAGAGGGAGGTCGAGAAACGATCGAGGAGGGAGCCCCCAGTAATGAGGGCGGAACCGCGGCCGGTAAGGGCAAAGCCGCAAGCGACGAGGGCGGAGCCACCAGCAATGAGAGTGGAGCCGCGACCGGCAAGGAGGTTGAAGCAATTGGCGAGGAAGCGTCGTCGACGCTCTGCTTCTGTAGTTGAGCCTGCCCCAAAGAAGGCTCGGAGGGACTTAACGGCTGAAGTCTCTCAATCCAGAGCTATCTCTGCTGGAGTTGAGGCTCCTCCTGAAGGTGTCCCTGTTAGAGTTGAGGAACCGCTGGAAGATGAAGATTTTCCAAGCTTGGTCCATGCTCCTAGGTCGCGCAGCAAGGCCATGGAGGAAGGGGAGCTCGTTGAGCGACCCCTTGTTGCTGGTGATACCGAGTCACCGGAGGTTGACATAATGGGCGAAGAGGATGTCGAGATTCCAGGAATCTCAACTCAGCCCGAGTCTCCTTCTGCTCATGAAGGGAGAGACGAGGTACAGCAGCCGGGGTCTCCTAGTGTCTTTATTTCTAATCCTCGGGCAGTCGACCCTAGTCCTACCACTGGGGTGATTGGGGGTAAGGCTCCTGTTGCGGAGCTTCCTCGCGTGGCGCTATCGTCTTCTTCGTCATCGGAAGAAAGTGACTTTGAAGATGAAGTCGACCATGGCGATGAACCCGCTCTTCTTGATCAGAGCAAATTCTTTCACATCTCGGAGGAGAAAATATACGGGGGCGAATCATCGACTGCGTTACCGCTGGCGATAATCCCTGCTGAAGGTTACAACTTCCTCGCATGTCGAGGCGATGGAAACAGAGTTGACCCAGCCCAAGGGGATTGAGGCTTCGGCTGCCGAGACAACCTCAGTGGGGGCAGCTGTTGAAGTTGGGGAGCCTTCCCCTTTGCCAGGAGGGGAAACAATCATTGAGGCGGAGGAGGCTCTCACTCCGCCGGTGGAGAAGGCTACTGCTGAAGCTGGGGGGACTCCCATTTTACAGGACTCGACGCCTCTGGACCTCGAACCTAGTAAGGCAGCTCTGACTGAGGGGGCTCAGGTGGGGAGTCTGACGATCGGCACCCTTCCAGAAGGCCACACAGCTCACTTCTCGGTGGAAGTTTCTGAAGAGGTTGTGCTTACAACTCCTTCATTGGTCGTGGAAGCTCTGCAGAGGCAGCGCTCCAGGAAGCGCCAGTGGGTAGTCTTGCTCTTGCCACATCGACGGCCGGCACGGCTCTTGTGCGAGAAGACCCGCCCTATATCCCTTATCCCGTGACAGAAAAGGGTCGGGAAGCTTCTTAGGTGGTGAAGACATGGGGGAGCTGGCACGTCAGATGGTGCAACAATTCTTCACCTCGATGGGATCATGTATTGATCTCATCTTCCGTGGACACAGCACCTTCCAGTTCGCCCAGAGGCTTCTTGAAAATATGGCCGTGAGCGTCGAATTGGCGGGAGGCCCTTCACTTGCCAGGGCATGCCTACGGGTGGTAGAGCAACTTGGAGATAATCTGCGGGAGCTGGAATCTTTGGAAGATGCTGGCTCTTTTGATGAAGCCCAGGCCACCTTGACTAGGCTCCTAGCTGATCAGGAACGGGAGCGACAGGAGGCGGAGGCACAAATCGCTGCCGAGGTCGTGACCTTGAATATTCCAAGGCTGGATTTCAGAAATTAGCCGGAGATTCGAGGGAATCTGAGCTCAGTGTGCAGAGCACGGAGCAAGTCATCCTCAGAACTCGGGACATTATCGCCAAGGCGGAAGCTGTTCTTGCGCTAAATGAGGAGAAACTTGTTTCCCTCAAGAAGGAGCTTGAGGAGCAATGGGCTGCTACGGCGCGTGCTGAAGAGAGTCTATCCCTACAATCTTCCAGGGTGGAATCTTTGCGGATGCAGCTGGCTGCCAGAAATTTCTTAACTGAGGCGGAGCTGCGGGACCGGGCTATCATGGAGGCTGAGAGGACGCGCCAGCATGAGATTCACCGCCTTAGGGAACAAATCCGTTCCTTGGCGCACCAGGACATTTAGCCTTCTTTTCTTTTTTTTCTTTTTGTAAAGAAAAGGGACACTCTATTTAGCAAGAGTGTTTGTATCCACTTCTATCATTTTTTTTTTGATATAAAAGTTCGAAGTTTTGGTTCCACCTTCTTTGCTTAGTTGCGGATGAACCCAACTTCTTGATCACTGGATGTGAATACTAAACTTAGATAGGATTAAGTTTTTTTTTAATGAGACACGGCGTCAGTCCACCTGAACTTAGATTTCACTAAGTCCTTTTGATGAGACGCAGCGTCGATCACAGAGTGAGACGCGGTCATCATTCACTAGGAACTAGACGCGGTCATCATTCACTAGGAACTAGATTTCACCAAGTCCTTTTGACGAGACGCGGCGTCAATCATAAAGTGAGACGCGGTCATCATTTCATAAGAACTTAGATTCTACTAAGTCCTTTTGATGAGACGCGGCGTCAATCACAAATCGGAACGCGGTCTTCTTGATGAGATGCGGCGTCAATCAAAAGATGAGACACGGCATTGATCCGTAAAGTAAGACGCGGCTGTCAGTCCCTGGGGTGAGACGCAGCGTCAATCACAAGGTGAGACGCAACTCTGAATAAAGCAAATCTGTCTTGCGCGGATCGGGCAGACGCAAGAGATGCAGTCTGTCCGCTGAAGGGACGCGGCTTTCCCATCTGCGTTTAATGTGATCTGACTCAAGATTTTAGGAGATCTTTGCTCGTCAGGTCTTCACTGTCGATTGGGATTCCGAGTCATCCGTTGATTCCCAAGGCAGTTATCCACGCGTCAACTCCTCATTGGACTCAGGAGTTACTGCCCTTAAATGCAAAACCGATGCGGGCGGTTGAAAACCGGCGCTTGCGACGGTTCCCAAAGCGGCGTTCCACGCGTCAATCCTTCACTGGGCTTTGACAATCGTGCGTGACGGTTCCAATTAACGCCTCATTAATGGCAGTTATTAGGGCCTGCCTATAAATAGGGTGCGCTCCCCTTCTATAATCCAAGCTTGGATTATTTCTCTTTGGATTGCTCTGAGAAGTCCCACCTTCTTCAAAAAAGAGTGTCTTGATAGGGATTCCGTCTCCATGGATGAATGTAATTCCAAGGATGAAGATGACCCAGAGCTCTCACGCTTCGGTTTGGTCTCTTCAAGAAGAACCCCCTCTCGGATCATCTTGGACGCCTGCGTTTGGGTGCAGAGAGACCAACTCTGGCCAGAGGTCTCTGCTGGTATGTCCCCGATGATGTGTATAGCCTGAACTTTGGCCTAACCATCTGAATGAAGTCCCAGTGCATTCCTTCTCTGGAATTTGTGCCAGTGACTTGACTTCTCTGAACGCGGGCGCTTGACGCTGGCTTTGCCCATCGCGTTTCATTGCCTTGGCGTGTTTCAGACCTGAATCTTGCAACTCTTGTTCACTCAACAGAGAGATGGCCATTTTCGGCGTCCTGAAATTCTTTGCGTCTGGTGCATTAGGCGCGGGTACAAACTGAGGCCGCGTTTGAATCCTATGCGTGGCACAGTTTGACTCGCGTCTGTTTTGACTGTGCGGGTCATTCTCGCGTCTGAAGTCTTGAATGACTGTCGCGTTCTGTTACTCAGTTTCCTTTATAAAAATGTACTGAGTTCCAGATTTTCTGACTCTTGCTTATTCTTTGCAGGTAGGCTTGCTCGTCCTTTTTCAGGTTTGCTGGGCCCCAGAAAGAATATACCGGCTGGCGAACTTGCTCCACGTTCGTTGTGAGAGATTAAATTATGGTCCTCGTCGTTGCGGAGAGATTAAATTATATCTCTGACGAGGACCCACATCTCGCCAAGGTCTCTTCAGATCTTCAGCACTGATCATGTCTGATGGCAAGAGATGGTCAGGGTATGCATGACGGCGAGGAGGTTCCGGCGGTTGCGGTGGCGGAGGGATCCTCTTCCTCTCCCTACTCCAGAAGTGACATCAAGAACATTCCGTTGGATGGCCTGCTGGGGAAAGGGGTGGTGATGAATGCAGGACTTTCTGCTGCCGCTGGACCTAGTGGAGGGTAGCATCCTTTGTGATGACTCCTAAACTTCCTCTCTCACCCCAGGAGTGACTCCATGTTTGTTGGATGGTCTGCTAGGGAAAGAGACGCGCCTGAACGAAGGGTTGCAGGATCTTCTGTTGCCACCGGACCTCAAGAACACCATTGCTCTTAGCTTAATCAGCTAGGGCGCTTTCGACTTTTGCGTCATCGCCGTGGCGCAATCGGTTCCAATTATGCACCTGGGATCAGATGCGGTTTCAAGGAGTGAGTACGGCCTCTGAGAGAGAGAGGGACTTCTTTGTACTCCTTAATTGTAACACTCATCTAATTGTATAAGAGAGCGTTTTGTATCACTTTCATATGCTTGAATATCAATAAAAGTGACACTTTTCTTTTTGCCTCTTTCTGTTGTCTTGAATGTTTTGTTTTAGAAGCAAAAGAATGATTTTGGTGGACCCGCCACTTTATAAAAGAAAGTGACAAGTAGAGTGTACCCCCAGAGAAGGTGAACTTTTATCAAGGATTTGGGATTAACTGATTTAAGATCAGCTGGGGATTTTGATGGAAGCATTGTTTATCGGTGTAATGTTAACCAACAATGCCTCCAAAATGAATTTGATACTCGGTTGGGGAGAATATCAAATGAAACTAGACTCGTGGGGAATCTAGTGAGATTTTTACCGCTAGAGGTGTGATATTAACTTAACGGTTTAGAAGTAATCTTGTCAGAAGTGTAATATTAACTTGACAAGGACGTGAGTTAGAGGTGTGATATTAACCTAACTCATCAGCATCTCAGTTTTATTTGGGAAAACTGAGGGCGTCACTGTCATAGGTGTGATGTTTAACTTAACAGTGATAGTAATGCTAGAGGTGTAATGTTGAACTTGGCATTGGTCGTCTCGGCTTAAAGAAGTCGAGGAAAGGTCATAGCCATAGGTGTATTGTTGAACTTAGCAATGACTCGGATGCTAGAAGTGTAGTGTTAACTTGGCATCGTCCGTCTCGGCTTGGACAAGGAAGTCGAGGAAAGGTCATAGCCATAGGTGTATGTTGAACTTAGCAATGACTCGGATGCTAGAAGTGTAGTGTTAACTTGCATCGTCCATTTCAGCTTCGATATGGAAGTCTGAAGAAAGGTAACTGTCAGAGGTGTGATATTAACTGACAGACACTCGATGTACCGCTTAGAGGTATAATGTTAACTTAAACAGTAGTTTGTCAGAGGTGTGATATTAACTTGACAAGAATTTGCTTGCGATAGGAGCAATTTGAGGACCGTCATTCTATTGATGAGAATTGACAAGTAGAATTTGAAGTGCCAGAGGTATAGTGTTAACTTGGCAAATTTGAGAGTTTGTTACTCTATGCAGAGTTAACAAGCCAGGTTTGTACTCGACGAGGAGTATTCATTACCAGAGGTATAGTGTTAACATAGTAATGATTGCATTTTGTGGTCCTACCATTCTATGGATGAGAATTGGTAAGGGATTTTTGGAGGGAAGAGTGGAATCAAGTCCACTTAGGATTTTTAGCAAACCCTCAGCTATCAACGGATTTGAGGTGCCTTTACCAACTACCGTTTGGGTTGGGCTAGCCATGCTATTCCCCTCAGCATGATAAGTTGTCGAGGACTTATGTTGGGCTTAAAAGCCAACATTTTCCTCTATCCTTAGCCGTCGGAGGCGTTGGATGTTTTTGATCAGAGGTTATTTTTTTTAACTTGATCGGCAGGATTTTTAGCAAACCCTCAGCTATCAACGGATTTGAGGTGCCTTTACCAACTACCGTTTGGGTTGGGCTAGCCATGCTATTCCTCTCAGCATGATAAGTTGTCGAGGACTTATGTTGGGCTTAAAAGCCAACATTTTCCTCTATCCTTAGCCGTCGGAGGCGTGGATGTTTTGATCAGAGGTGTATTTTAACTTGATCGGTGGAAGAATGCCATCTAGGGATAGTATTTCTTCAGGAATTTGCCATTGGTTGGCATCATGAGTGTATCGCCATTTGAGGTTATGAGGCGATACGATCCATTTGAGTAGACTGACTCTACTACAAACGGTCCTTCCCATTTGGGTTGGAATTTCCTTTCGTCTTGTGTGTCATGACCATGGGTCTTCGGACGGCTAAGACGAGGTCGCCTTTCCTGAAAGTTCGCGATTTGACTTTCTTGTTGAAGGCTCTGGTGATACGAGCTTGATAAAGCTCGATTTGTTGTTGGGCCTGCAGACGCTTGTCGTCCAAGGCTTCCAATTCTGGAGTCGCTGTCGATGCTTCTCCTCTGTTGTCATCTCCGCTGTCAAGGCGACGCGAAGAGATGGAATTTGGATTTCCAGTGGAAGGACGGCTTCGCATCCGTACACCAAGGAAAATGGCGTGGCTTTAGTTGGGGTTCGCACAGTCGTGCGATAGGCCCATAAGCATTCGCCCAACTTATCGTCCCAGTCTCGTTGACTTTTCGAGACGAATTTCTTGAGAAGCTTGCCAATAGTCTTATTGAAAGCTTCTGCGAGGCCGTTAGCGGGCGGATAGTATGCCGTTGATGACACACTCTGGATTCTGAACTTGGCGCAGAATCTCTGAAAAGCCTGGCTGATGAACTGGGGTCCATTGTCATGGACAATCCGCCGAGGCACACGAAGCGGTAAATAACGTGATGTTTCACGAACTTGATCACGTTAGATGATTTTACCTCCTTCAAAGGGATAGCTTCGGCCACTTTGAGAAGTAATCGGTTATCGCTAGGATGAACCGATGTCCCTTTGATGATGGTGGGCTGATAGGACCAACCACGTCCATCCCCCACATTTCGAACGGCCAGGTAGAGGTCGTAGAGTGGAGGTATCCTGGTGCTTGATGGATGAAATCGCCATGTATTTGACAGGCGTGACATCTTTTAGCATAGGCAACAGCATCGGCAACCATCTTGGGCCAGTAGTAACCCAATCTTTGGAGTCGGTTTGCCAGCTTCGGGCCAGGTTGATGAGCTCCACACGTACCATCGTGGGCTTCTTTCAACACTTCGTGGGCTTCTTTTGATGAGAGGCACCGGAGCAGGATCCCGTCATGCGATCTACGATACAATGTTCGCGAAATCGCATTGTAGTAGAATTGGAGGCTTTCCTTCGGATGGCAGCCGCCTCCCTGGTGTCTTCGGGCAAGATGCCGTACAAGACAAAATCAATGTAGGGGAATCGCCAGTCTTTAAGCTCTGGATCGGTCGACACTTCAAGTGTTTCCTTACCGCGACGATCTCCTGTTGACCTCTGGTAATCTCCGAGGGGACTTTTTGGGCAGTATAGGTCGTGGCTATAGACGAATACCTTCTCCATTGCTCCAACTGGAAGAGCTAAGGAGGCAGCAAGGGATGCAAGTGCATCTGCATGCGCATTTTGCTTGCGCGGTACATGGTCGATGTAGAAGTTTGAAAACCTCTCGGCCATGTGGATTGTCGCGTTGTAGTAGGGTACTAGATCTTCATGCCTGACCTCATACTCTCCGCGAACTTGGCTGACGATGAGTTTGGAGTCACCGTACGCCTCGAGATTTTAACGCCAATCTCATCGGCGAATTGCATCCCAATCAAAAGAGCGTTGTATTCCGCCACATTGTTGGAGCAGGGCTCGGTTAACGAGATAGCTCGGGGAATCACATAATTTGTGGGGAGACGAGTACTACTCCTACCCCGCAACTGCGTGTCCCTTAGGGCTTGTTCTTGATGCACCATCGAAGAAAAGTTGCCATACTTGTCCTTCGAACAATGTCTGGGTCAGGCAGGCTTCGGCGACCTCGTCTGGGAGATCCTCGTAGAGTTTAGCTGCCCTCGGATCTGGGTGTTCGGCTAAGAAGTCCGCCACCGCTTGTCCTTTAATGGCTTTTGGGGTAGGAAGTGCATCTCGTATTGAGAGAGCAATATAGCCCATTTCGCCAGTCGGCCGTTCAATGATGAAGGCTTTGTCATGAGTAACCTCAGGGGTTGACTTTGGATATGACATTTATGGTTTGGCCCACCAGATAGTGTCGCATTTTCTGAATAGCGAACACCAGTGCCAAACATTCCTTCTCGATCGGGTTGTACCGATGTTCGGCTCCGATCATCGTTCTACTTAGGTAGTAGATTGCTTGTTCTCGCCCTGGTCATCATTCTGAGCTAGTAGAGCTCCCAAAGAATGATCCATTGATCGGACGTACACCAGGAAAGGCTTTCCGGATACCGGAGCTGCAAGGACTGGTGGTTGGGTGAGGTAGTGTTTGATCTCCTCAAACGCTTTTCGACAAGCGTCGTCCCAAATGAATGAAACACCCTTTTTCATCAGCTTGGCGAAGGGTGGCATCTCCCGGAAAGGTTTGATATGAACCTGCGGATGTACGCCAATCGTCCTTGTAATCCCTGAGCTCCTGAGGCTTCTGGGGGGTTGCATCTCTTGGATAGCGCGGACTTCTCTGGATCCAAATGGATTCCTGTGGAAGTCACAACAAACCCTAGGAATTTGCCACTGGCTACCCCCAGGAAGGACTTGGTGGGGTTCATCTTCAATTGATGAGCCCGCATGATGTCGAAGACCACCTTCAGATCAGCTATGTGATCTCCTTTAATGCGACTTTTCACCCGATGTCGTCGACATAACATCCACCGTTTTGCGTATCTGCTGATGGAAAATGGCATTCATGGCCCTTTGGTAGGTTGCCCCCGCATTCTTTAGACCGAAGGGCATGACGGTGTAGCAATATACCCCTAGAGGCGTCCTGAAGGAGGTGTGCTTTTTGTCATCGGGATACATCTTGATTTGATTGTATCCTGAGAATCCGTCCATAAAGGACATTCGCTCGAATCCACAAGTGTTGTCAATCATGACATCCGTGATTGGCAATGGGAATTCGTCTTTGGGGCAGGCCTCGTTTAGATCGCGGAAGTCGATGCAGATCCGGATCTTCCCGTTCTTCTTGGCAACGGGTACGATGTTGGCTACCCAATCGGGATGTTGTTCCTCCCTGATAAAGCCGGAGTCAATAAGCTTCCTGACTTCTGATTGGATTGCCTCCATTATTTCGGGACGGAACCGTCGCTGCTGTTGTTTGACAGGTTTACATCCGGATTGATGTTGAGGCGGTGCATAGCCACTTGAGGATCAAGTCCAGGCATGTCCTCGTAATTCCAGGCGAAGACGTCTATATACTCTTGTACAAGAGATATAAGATCCTTCTTCTCCGAAGGTGACAGGCCGTCACTTATGAAGATGGGTTTAGGATTGGCTTCATCTCCTAGGTTGACTTGAACAACTTTGTCTTCTGTGGGTGGCTCACGCTGTTCAAAGCGGATATCCCAAAGAGCATTCAAATGTTTGATCCAAGGGTCTGTATCAGATTGGATCATTTCTTCATCTTCATCCTCCATATGGCTTGTCGAAACCATGTTTACTGAAAGCCCTTTGAAGATGTTGCCGACACTGACATCTGATTCCCACGACGACGTGTCTGATGAGCAGTCATGACTTGACAGTCTCTCCGAATCAGAGGCTGATGGCACTGGAGTTGATATATAGCCCAACCCCCGGCGCGTCTGATGATAGTAATCAGGGGTTTTCCCTTTCGGTACAAAGGATCGAAGCAGTGTTCTTCTTCTTTTTCCGAAGTTCAGCCCAGGCTGTTGGTTAGATCATACCCCATGCGCTTCATCATCTTGAGCGTTTTCGGTTCATAATGATCGAACTGAGGGGATTCATCCTCACCTTCCGATTCTTCGTGGGGCATTGGTTCAGACGCGATTCGCCCAAAAAGTATTGGTCTTTGCCTTTTCGTCTGGCTGGAACCATGAATACAGACTCTTGCGCGTCTCCATTATCCTGGTACGTCCCGAAGGATGATTTTATTGGTACATGCAATGATGTCAAAGCATCCATTGCCGACCAGACATCCTCATCTACGTCGGTACTAGTATCCGACGGTATTGAATCAGACTCACACGCAGGGAAATACGCGAAATCTAAATCTTCATTAATATACCAAACGCCTGCATCGTCGGTGGTATCAACATCGAGCTTATTAGTGCTCTTTACAAGTGGTTCCAACTCCCACAGGCACTCTTCTTTCTCTGGCTCAATGTCAGCTTCATTACCAGAGTCTGGCTCCTCTGGTTGTGGGGTTTCATTAGTCTCCTCCGGATCCTGATATAAGAGGGAGTCCGTGAAATAATTTTCAACCCCTTTAAACGGATGCCTTTCAGCAATCAACGTTCGGACCTGTCCACTCTCGTCAATGTATTTCATGACTTGGTGGAGGGTAGAGGGAACGATGGAATTGCGGTGAATCCATGGTCGTCCCAGCAACAGGTTGTAGGAAGTGTCCGCATCAATGACGTAACACGTCACTTCCGACTTGAGGCTCCCGATCTGGCATTTGAGCTTGATCTTCCCCATCGGCGGGAGCTGTTGGCATTGAACCCGTAAATAGTTGTCTGGGTAGGGCTCAGACGATGGGTAGGAATGCCTAGAAACTGCATAACCCGACGAGGTATGATGCTTAGCGCAGACCCTGGGTCTACCTGGATGCGGTTCACCTCGGATGACCCAATATACCCTGTGAAGTATAGGGGTCGGTCATGCTTTCCTTTAACCTGCATGTCATCTGTTGTGAAGGTGATGCAGGGAGCATTTGGGGAGGTGTGGAGGCAATCCTCTACATCTTCCTCCCTTGGCACGCGGGTCATAAAGACCTCAGCATTTGCCAAAGCTTCTTGTAGAGCCTCTCTGGTTGACTTTGATAGCCTCAGGAGCTCATACAAGGTAATGCGTGCCGGGATGTTGGCTAATTGAGCCAAGACATCAAAACTGTAAGGTGTCGAGGATCCTTCCGTTACACCTTTCGCAAGAACTCGAGAAAACCGAGTTTCTTTCTATTTCTCCCAGGCTGTTTAGAGGAGGGCTTTGCTGGCTCTGCAGCTGGTTGTGGAGGAGCTATGGCTGTCTCGCCATACTGTTTCAGGTATGCCTGCCCCGAACGGGTTCCTGCCGTTGGTGGGTTGGGTTCCGCGGCCAGGACTATTGTCTCCTCTCCGAGTCAGTCAGCGAGGGGAACCTCAGTATCTGCTTCTCGGGAGGAAGCGCATATCACATGGCAAGATGAAGCCTTCCCTTTGCCTTTGGACTTCTATTGGTCACAGTCGTCCATTGTTGTTCGTCGACGAGGTCAGGGTGGACCCACATGATTTTCCCTCGAGGTGTAGGGACGGGTACCAAGCTTTCTCCCGCTGCTGATGAGGGTCTGTGTTGACCACCCTCAGTTCTCCTTTCGGGACAGAGATCACCCCCACGGGTGTCGGGGGTCGTGTCCCAAACTGGAAAATCGACGTCATGTTGGCCGTCATCTTCTTCTGCTCCGGTCGGAGTTTTAATACCTCCGCGTCAATCAGAGCTTGAAGGATGTCCTTAAAGACGTAGCAGCTTTTGGTAGGATGTCCGAGCATCCTGTGGTATAAGCAGTAGGTGGGATTGTCGGTCTTGCCGACTTCCTCCGGGCGCCTAATTTCAGGGAGCTTCAGTCGATTGCTCTTGTTGAGTAGCTTGAAGAGCGAATCGACGTGTTCCTCTTTGAAGGAATACTGCTTGTTGGGGCGTGGCTGACTTGAAGAGCCACTTGCCCTGCCTGTTTGAGGTTTGGTGGGAGATTTGGTCTCCGTCGCCAAATTATCCTTCCGCTTCGTCTGGAGGGAGGTGTCTGGTGCACGCCTTGTCAACCTCTCTGGCCTGGGCTTGCCTTCTTCCGCTCTGACGCGGGCGACAATCTCCTCAGCCTGTTCACCTTGCTGGACTAATTGTTTCCAGGTGCGGCTTTCAGCAACTCCTATTTGAGCAAGGAGTGAGGTTTGGAGATTATGGCGACATGTTTCCACCAGGGTGGCCTGGGTCATGCCGCTTGGACATCGGAGTGCCATGTTCCGAAATCTTTCTACGAAAGACTTGACGGACTCTCCCTTTCGCTGTTTTGTAGCTAAAAGGGTAGGCATTGTGACTTCGGAGTCGTCTTCGAAGAAGCGTGTCAAGAACAGCTTCTCTAGATCCCCCCAGTTCTTGATAGAACCCTCCGGGGAGCTTCATAAACCACTCAAAAGCCAACCCTTTCAGGGTGCCGATGAACAGTCGCGCCAGGATGGCGTCATTATCTACCACATTCCCGGTCTGGGATTTGAAGTAGTAGATGTGCTGGTTGGGTGACCCTTCCCGTCGAATGCTTGGAGGGTTGGAGCCTTGAACTTAGGAGGGTATGGAACTAAGTCCCACTCAGCCGGATAGGGCCGGACCACTCCTGCTTCTTGGAGGTCCTTGCGATTGGCAAGGGCCTCGAGGCGTCGTTCCAATTGACTCACCCTCTTAGCATGAGTCTTCTCCTGGTCTTGGTCGCTTCTTGCCTGCGACGAGGGCTTGGACACATCCGAGGTAGATCGTCGTGTCTCGTCAGAAGATTCGGAGGGTGGGCTTCCTCCCTTTCTCCCTTTCCCCTTCGGTCGTCTAGGAGGAGATCTCGCTCTTTCTTCAAGCAATTTCTCAAGCATATGCTTAAGGGAGTCAATGGATCTCTGTTGAGAGGCGATTATATCCATCTGGTGCTTCTGCGTCTGTTCTAAACGCCTGGTCGTCTCCTCAGGAGTGTCGGCCATGTAGGCGGGAAGCCTCCTTCTCGACGGAAGAGTTGAAGCCTGCGACTCCACTATAGCGGGAGTGAGAACCACCATTCTAATGCCGCGGGCTAAGGCATTATAGTCAATTGGGGGAATGGCCCCTGTCCGGGTGCGAGTGTGTTGATACACCCCCTCGGTTCAGAGTCAGATTCCTCTGAGTTGACCATTAGTTATTTTCCCTTGCTTCTGCTAGTCATGTTTGCAGTAAGCTCCGGGTATTCAACATCTGAGAAGGTTCTCCTCCTGTGGGAGCGTCTTCTTTTGGCTGACGGGGGAATCAGGGTCAGCTGTCTAATTAAAGACGGCTGGTGCACGCCTGACTCGCAATGGCATCCAGAGAGCATCTGGATGAGCTGTTGACAGCAGCATGGAGAAGTGGCTGATTGGCACTCCTTTTCCTTGTCAAATAATCCCTCAGATCCGTGGGAGAGGGAAAATAGACTAGCCTCGCGACGTGGAAGACGGGAGGAAGTCATGCGCTGTGCTGTCTGGACACAGGTTCAGAAACGCGGCTGTCGCGTCGCGGCTGCGTCACGCGCGTCTGGCGTCTCTGTTGATATAAGACGCGACTTTCACGTTGCTGTCGCTGCGTTGGAGCAGGGAGACTTGGGAGAGAGTGGGCTGCTGGCCCCACGCCTATGGGCGCGTGCTTCCTGCGTTTGACGAGACGCAGAAGCTTCGCTTTGGCGTTTGGCAAGTTGGTCTTCAGAAGGCTCAACTTGGGGAGTCTCGCGTTTGGGTCGCCAAACGCGGATCTCTCGCACTGGATGAGGTGCGGGCAAGGCATCGGATCGTACGCTGCGTCCAACCCCAGTCAGAAAACCAACGGTTCCAACTGAGTGTTGACGCGCGCGTCTTCTCTGTCGACGCTCGGCATTCCGATTGCGCGTGGAGGAAGAGAGAAGCCAACAACTTCCTGGTTTGTAGAACCAGGGGTGTTTGCCACGCGGGTCTCCTGAGAGACGCTGACGCGGGCGTTCTGTGCGACACGGTCGATCGCACCAGTAGATGTGCCGGGGACCACGCGGGCCTTCAGAGAGGCGTTGGCGCGTGTGTTCTGCGCAACGCGGTTGATCGCAGCAGAGGTGTCTGAGGTTACGCGGGCCTTCTGGGAGGCGTCGGCGCGTGAACCAAATTGGCACAGTGGGCAGCAGGAGCACCCGATAGAGCCTCAGATTGGGCTTCAGGGGGCTGTCCACTTGAGACCCTGCGGCAGACGCGGGTCTTTGGGCTTGGAGCCAGAAGAGAGGAACTCTTCATACTTCGCCTGGTCGAACTCGACGACGAGTGATTCGACCATTTTCCTCTTACGGAGAACGTCATCTTGCACCACGGTGCGCTCGTCAGTAACGAAGGTAGTCCCCAGCGGAGTCGCCATCTCTTGTTTGCGCCGGAAAAAGAAAGAGGGAATTGTTGTAAAGATTTCTTTGAATCAGATGAAAAGATTACAACAAGACTTTTCCTTCCAGTTACAAGGGAGGGAGGATGTTGAAGCTTGAATCCCCCCTTTGTTTAATGCTGGGTTCTTCGTGTGGCGGTGGAGAGTGAATCTGTTCTCCGTTGACCAGATGACCGTCCTGGACCGTCGGGGGGTCTTCTCTTCGGTCGGTAGAAAGAGTAACTCAGCTCCGTCTACCAAAACTCTCAAAGAGGAGGTAGGCGAAGAGCGGCTAGTACTCAGTAAGCTCGCTGAAGAGTCTCCTCCCTCTGTCTGTTGCTGAAGTTGTGCTTCCCTCTTGATGATCCTCTGCCTGGATTGATCGATCTTGATGATGCCTTGACCTTCTTAATTTCTCGACTTCTCCAAAGCTTCGATCCCCTCTTCATAGCAAACAAGGCTATTTATAGGGGTCTCAGGGGGTGAAGGTGCTCCTGAAAACGCTTCCGAATGAGGGGCCACTACCCGCTACATGGCGGTGACTGGCCCGCCAATCAGGGCAGTTGCAACTGAGACGCGGGCGTTGAGCCAAACACGCCTGAAGTTTTGAGACGCGGCGTCGAGCCAAACGCGCCTTAATGCGGAGACGCGGGCTTCGGGCCTTCAAGTCTGGACGCGAGGCGCGGGCGTCGGGCCGACGCGCCTTGATGCTGAGACGCGGGCTTCGGGCGACGCGTCTGGACGTTGAGACGCGGGTGTAGAGCCAACGCGTCTTAATGCTGAGACGCGGGCATCGATTCTCGCGTCTAGAGCTTGAAACTCTGCTTCCTTAATGGCTTGTCTGTTTAGTCATTTTAGACAGCCTACA